>JASANG010002252.1:0-171993 GCA_030248215.1 Enoplolaimus lenunculus | reverse complement strand
AGGATATTTGTAGGATATTTCTGTAACTTCTACACTTTTGACTAAGCAGCTGAAATAGCAGGCAACTGTAAATAGTCACACTATCACCGCGGCATGCAGCAGGTGCTGTGGTGGGACTTGTGTGTGAAATTTACGCTCAACAGTCACTGTTAGCATGTGGGACATGCTTGTCCCAATGCATATGAAATTGGAGAGGCGGGCTACGTGGCGCAGTGGTAGAGTGCTCGCCTAAGGATCCATAGGCTGAGAGTTCGATCCCCGCTCTAGCCCACTTTTCCAGCAGCTTAGTAAAAGGTCTGATGTCCTTCAGTTCCAACCTAGACTGACATGGGGCTACACCGGGAGCGCAATGGCAAATTGCCGCGGTATGAGCACGGTATCTAGTCGAAAATAGGATGGACGGTCAAGGGACAACTTTGTTGAAAATAAGGGCATGTAAGTATGCGAGACATGCTTGTGCTGGTGCATATGCAATAAATGCAATGCACATTGTGTTGTTCGGTCGACACATATAGTAGATGAAAAATGCAGTTGAACAGGCGGGCTGCGTGGCGCAGTGGTAACAGCGTCTGCCTGACACGCAGAAGCTCGCTAGTTCGAAACCACACGTAACCCGCTTTTCCAGCTGCTTGGTAAAAGGTGTGATGTCTCTCAGTTCCAACCTAGACTGACAGTCATCTTGTGTGTCAGTGTATTTTCTTTGGAGCAATTTGATAAACCAAGTGTTTAAGAAGCAAAAATGGATGTTTGGAAACCCAGAAAACAGAAAATCGAGTTTCGTATATCCGAAGTAGAAAACTAAAGTACGGATATCCGGGTAAATATCCGGCTTAAAGGAAGTTTCATCCGAATTCTACGGATATCTGGCTATCCGGCGAGTGCTTAATGGCTATTTGATTTTTGATGCAAGTAAGGAATTCATAACCATTTTGCAAACAAAACTAAGTTTTAATTAACTGTTATATTTTTTAAAAATTTGACAACTTTAATAAAACTTGGTAGTCTGGTTTTATTCACTAGCATTTTTAATTTTTGCTAATGTGTTCTTGCCAAATTTACTTTAGCTATTCGTATTTAGTAACTCAACGCCCGAAATGTGCTGTGGTGATTAGAGATGTGTCGATACCAAAATCTTGCCGATGTGATACCGATGCCGTTTTCTATGCTAAAAATAAACCAATGTCTCGTGTCTCTCGCGCACAGTCGTGTCTGGGAGGTGGGGTGCGTTTGTGCTGCCTATCCCCGGACACCCCGAACCTGAGGAAATATCCTTACAAATACGACCAGACTTACCGCTGTTTGTAATTAAGTCTATGTGTATGTTTGTTGTTTAGACAACAGATATTAATAGTTCAGTAGTAATTAGGTAGTACTCATGACAATACCGACCAGGAATGGTCCGGCTAATAAATCCGATGATGACAAAGTAAACGAGGTAATATGATTCATGCCTGTAACAACCATTTTGCGCCTTGTTTGCTCGGATCCAAAACTAAATTGGGCAAAATGTACATATTGTGTTAGCGCCCCATTTCTGACATATATAAATTACCGCACACAACATGCGTTGTACTACGTATATATAGCAGTTTAGAGTGCGTAACAGGGTGCGACCGGATATCCGGATCGGGTTTAATATCCGGTTGAAACATATATCCGTATTCGGTTTCGGTATTCGGTATAAACCTTCCGGATGCTGGATATTAACGGTGGTGGTTCCGAACTTCATAAAACTGCTTTTTACATGTGAGCGTCTTTAACATCTTGTTGCAATGCATTTCTGGGCAAGTCAAAAAGTTAAAGTTTGGATACGCTGAAGTGAAAATGAAAAATAAATGTAAGTTAACAGTTAATTCTAATTCTGTAAACATAGTATTTGCGCTACTCAAATACATTTAAGAGCGTATAAGTGTCTAGATTATATAGCTGGTTAATATCCGGTTCCGGTAAAAAAAATTCACTATCCGTACCCGGTCCCGGTAACTGATAAATTAATATTCATTCGCACCCTGGTTTGCATGCTGAAGGCCTGGGTTCGACTCCAGGCTTGACCAATACATCATTGCCAATCACGTAGCATGTAGCTTAATATACAACGGATTTTAAATATAGTTATAAGAGACAAGGCTGTGTGTCGTGGTTGCACATGACTCGAATTTACCTTTCTCGGGCACAAGGGATGGCAAGTGCACGTTAAACCGTGGCTGTCGGGCACAGTGTTGTGTCATAATGGGGTAGTGTTCACAGTTATGTCATGCTTTTCAGCGCTAATTTAGTATGTGTTTCGAAACGCGGCCCCTCATGTTTCATAGTTGCGTCCCTGCTGTACCTTAGCGAGCTATTTAAGGTCGACATTAATGGAGTTGATGCTCAACACGTTGACCAGGAGAAGCAAAATCCGACAGTTGTTTGTATTGACAGTGGATATGGTGGCGGGAAGAATTTCGATGGTTTCGAAGGCCACAAGTACGGAGGTCCTCCGGCGTATGTTGAAAGTGAAAATTATGATGACGAGGTCGGGTCCAATGACCGTGCTTGGTATCCGGTTGGCCTTCGCTGGCTAGGGAGACCCACTGCGATGGGCCGCAAACGCAGATATTTTCTGTCATCGGTTTGTGTTATCCTGACCATTCTTTGGCTGCTAATGGCAACGTTGATCGCGACTGTGTTGTTGATTCAGTTTTTTAATCGCCGAGTAAGAAATGTTTGAAAATTAATATTTTAATGCATCTCAAACGTGATATTTTATATTGTTAATCGGAGTGCTATTTCTGTTCGAACCTTTATTCTTTCGAAGTTCCAAATGTGGGATGAGAACTGATATAACTCCGTTGTTACAAAACTTAACTGAACTCGAACCGCAGGCAATTTTCTCATCCAATTGTAATAATACAAGTTAGAAACGACGAGAAATTACTATTGCAATTCCGATTATACCTGAAATTGGAATTGGAGCTGGATTTCATTCGAAATTATATTCAGATGCTAGTAATAGTTTTTAAGAAACCTTTGGATGCATATGTTTGATTGGAACCTTATGTCAGTTTGTTTTGTTTATTATTTAAGCACGTTGTCTACGGTTTTTGCGGCGCAGATATGCTTGACGAAACAATGGCTATTCATCAAGATGATGATAGCAAGGGATATTTAGGATGGTACCGAACCTCTGATCAAGGGCCAGTTACACGTCGACTTATACAACGCGTCACCCTCAATCCAGGAGAAGGATTTGCACGGCTGGATGTTCCAAGAATTGGCAGCAATCGACCTGCTGTATTCATTCATGATTTTAAACAGGTAAGTAAGCTCAAAGCTGAATGCCAGGTCGAAGCAAAGGATGGAAACAGCTGCATCAATAAAATGCAAATGAGATCTGCTTTGATTGAACGATTCTGACTCGTGTATATTGCGGTTTACGAAGTGATGTCGTTGATTGACTTTGTGATTCACGGATTAGTTCCATAGAGTGTGAAGGGAGCGAGTCCGTTGTATGTGTGGTTTGCTCAAACGAATTGCAGTGCAAAAGTTGTATTGTTTTGTTTTCCAAGTCGAAGAAAAGCAAGTGTAGCTTCATAATACGTTTATTGGCATGTTTTGTTTAAGAAAGTCACTGCAATTGTTGATAAAGTTGGACGGCGATGTTTTGTCAAGCCACTTGATCGCACAATGTTGTCTCCGCAAGGTTTTTCGGACTTGCTGACTAAAGCTGGAGTATGTTTCAATAAAACGGACCACCGTGGTGTTTTAAGGACAGTGTAATTACTGCTATGCAAACTGAGGTTCTTGTACCACTAGCAAGATAATATCGTTGAGCGAAGCGAAACTCCGAGCGTACTGCTATGCAAACTGAGAATCTTGTACAACTGTAACAAGACAATATTAAGCGAAGCGAAACTCGAACGAAGTTAGGAATTTCGCGAATTGTTTTATGTTTGTACTCGGGTGTCGAAAGGTACATGTGCGTACGTCCGAAAAGAATATCGGGAACCACTGAACCGATTTTGATAATGCTGGGGTATTAACGTCGCATTGGGGGTTCAAGCTCAGTACTAGCGTTGAGGGTGTTTGTTAGGTTGAGTATATAATTTAACTACGTTTCGCCTTTTTGATTCAAGTATCAAAATGATCTTGCAGTGATTTATGAGCAGAAAACAGCTTTGTTTCTGTGGTAGCCAGACTTTGACAAAGATGATAAGATTGTTAATTAAGTGCTCTAAAACAAATCCAGTACGCTCTAACATTGGCCGCTCCTTTCCCGCGGTTACCGTAAACGGGTCCTCAAACGATGCCTCTTCAGGTTTGTTGCTAAGTACTGTTCTATCTAAGCCAAAATCATGTTATATTCACGTTGTATAAGCGCAAATCACGTAGTGAACCAGCTATTATTGATGTCTCAGGTGTGTATTTTCAAGATTTTTTCAAACGCCCTCAGTTTCATTCATATATTCCTTACCATTCAATTAATGAGACATTATATTAGATTATAATACAAAGTTGATAGCTTAGTTTGAACTCTGTTTACTCATAAAGTACCCTAGTCAAACAATGGCATTTCAGCAGCCAAATCTTGACGTTTACTTTGTTGCTTCAACTTTTATTGTTTCTGTGGTCTGCTAAAATTCCAGGCTGGCTAAATGTTGCTACAAGATTCGATATTTACGCAACATTTGTATTCAAGTTTATCAAACGATATGCGCTGATTTTACATCTAGTACCATAATCAACACGTTTTTCTAATGAGATTTCGCGAATTACGATACTCTGAATCAGCTAATTTTTACACTTGGTTGTAAATTCCGCGAATAAATTTTAGGCTGTGCATGCCTCGACATACCTGCCTACTGGTGTCATCCTTAATTTTAGCGGTGATTTTCATTAGTGCATAGAGGTATGAATAGGTTAAGGTGTATTGCGCTCAGCCCGAAAGGTTTATTTTTGAGTTAATTTTACACTATTGTCTGCCAGTATGACACCTAATTCTCGTCACTACTACAACAGGTAGGCACCCCGAAACGTAATTCTATGTGCGTATTTCAGCATCATTAGCTACATAGGTATGTTGTCTTTCAGAAAAACTACTTTGAGTCGAATGTGTCAACAGTTGCAGAACACTGGCATGTAGCTGGCGATCTTACGCGTGGTTCTTCTGCCCAGGACGACGACAATGACGTACACGGATACATGCAATCATGGACAATTCAAGACGAATGTGCTGGCTTTCGAGTGTATTTATTGAAACGAAACCGGCAGTTGATAACAAAAATTCTGAACGAAGCGAAACAAGCAATGGCGGCGGCGAACGCGAATGAGCAGCGAACGTTTGATCTGCGGACTGATGATGCAAACGTGTTTCGTATCCGACTAGGTAAGTGCCGACATTGACTGAAATAGATATACGCCGTCCACCATAATTCTGTCAACGGTACCGCTATTTTTATCGAAAATGGCTGTGCCGAGTTCAGTTTCAAACGATTTTGTGGCAGCTCTGGTCTGAAAATTTTTGTGGCACTGTTGACAAGATTATTGTCAGCGGCACATTAATGCAACACTGGTGGCTGTAGAGTAATTTATAAACTTTCATTGAGCTATTTTACTCGTGACCGATATTAGTTTAAGCATCTGTAGTAGCGGTTTGCCGCTGTACTGACACACGTTTTTTGCAATCTTAAGCCTTTTTACTGTAATGAAGTTGCATTATATATAATTGAATTTAGCCAAATTTTGCCGAAATTATATGCTACGCAAAAGCTATATGCAGTATTAAGTAACAGCGCTTAATGTTCTGCACTATTATAGATTTTAATAATATTCCTTTTCAGCTCGGAGCGCGCGACGACGCTCTTGTGAAAACGTCAATTTTGTCGAGTTTGAGCCGCATTCCCCGGTCAAACAATTGTCAGTTGCGGTACAGTGCTAAACTAGAATCTCGATTTTTGCATAAAATATGTTTAATTATATATTTTAATGGTGCGGAAACATCAGTGGTTTGGAATTTATTAGGGATGTGTCGCTACCAAAATTTTTGCCGATACTAATGCCGATTCTTATTTTGAAAATATGTAGATGCCGATACCGATTTCAATTTTAGTACAACATGCCTATAGAACAAATAGGATGCAACATTACATTATTGTGCGAAGACTGATAATCTAACCCCATAAACGATTATACTTTTATGAGAACGGTTCATTTCAATTAATTTTTTAAACAAACGCAAGAGAGATAACAGTTTCCTTGATCAGAACAGACACATTGATATACTCCAACAAGTGAAATTGATAGTATTCCAACTTTTTGTTATGTGCAAAAAGTATCGGCAAAGAATTGACAATTTTGCGGAGCCGATGCCGATACTCACGACAAGAAAAGTACGATTATTACCGATGCCGGCTAATTGGTCCATCCCTATTTGGAATTAACTAAAAATATTGTTTAGCTGCTGGACACGACAATTTTAGGCGCGAGTTCCTGACGCTGAGTTAATCTGAACTAAGTCAGAATAACGATTGGAGAGTTTACTTCAACTTTTTATACCTTGTTGATTTTGTTATGTATTTACCATTCAGATGTTGCTTAATACTGCAAGTTACACAGAGTTCAGGTTATTTAGTATCTGGTTCGTTACGCATTTTTATATTGGCTATGCCATTAGGTTATTTCGCTACTGCAGCAGTGTGTCCACAACGGAACTCTTGGCTTTACCTGCAGAAATTGAATTAATAACTCAACTTTAGACTCATTTTATTTTTCCTAGTCGCGATTTTAATTATGTCGGAGTGGCGATTTGAACCGCGTCTTTAACTGCAATTTTAAACGCGTCTAAGCTGTGTGAGGGATGTGAAAAGACCGAACCAGGAGGTCGGCGATGTTTTGCGGAGCCGAAATTGGAGCCCGGGGATGAATCCAATTAAGGTTTTTTAAATAATGTTGGATATGCTTATTTTAACGTCAATTTGTAATCCGTTACCAAAAATACAAAACACATTTTATAATAATTTTGTAATGAAAAATCAGGGTCATTAAAACTTAGAAAGTTGTACGAAACTTGCCAACACAAAGTCACTGAACGATAAAACTTACAGAAAAGCGAAGAATATGCACTACCAAAATTGCTAGAACCTGTTGACAGCCTGATACATACACATTGTGTATGCACTAAAAATATATTTTTCTGTGTTTTTGTTTCTATCAATTTCTTGTGTCAACAAAGTACAACATAAAATTGTGCTGTGTGTGTTTTTACATTGTGAGTTTAAGGTATTTGTACACGATGTGTGATTTTTTGTAAATAATCTTTCCATGCAGGCACATTCTTTGATGTTTTAAACTTTTTAAAAGTGAAATTTGCTCCACGAATAGTCGACGTGTTTTACATTTTTCACGAACGCCCCGTTTTATATACTTGCACGAAGTGTATATTGCAGAGCAACAGTTGATGCTACAAGCTGCGTACATTTGGGACGGTATAATAGTAGAACAACAGTATGACTGGGCGTTCATAAAACGGACAAAAAGTCATTCAGTTAATTAGGTCAGGTCTGTTTATGTTGACAGGCAGCACGGCTCTTGTATATACACTTGTCTACCTTCGAATACAAGCCTAGACCTCACAAGCCTAGATTTAGATTTCCGAAAGCCTTAATTTTAGATCAGGCGGAAAAGCTTACAAGATCTGTGTAGACTATTATAACAGGTGCAATTGGAAATCGGAAGAATTACATAGTTACAATTCACTGTACGACAAAATATAACCATAGCACTCCCAGTTTTCATATTGTAAACCCCGAACGAGTTCTAAAATAAGTACTGCTTACAAGTGGCTGTTTAGATTTTATGCAGTTTCATGCACAACATATGGCACACCACTCCAATGAAGTTGAATGTTTTTCAGTCTTCTTAACACTTTTTCATTGGTCTATTTATCCACTAATGTATAGCAGGTGTTTGAACAGTAAACTTCTCAGTTATCGCGTTTTTTTCGAGCTGGGTATATCAGTGTGACGTGTTAGTTGTTATCAATCATATGTATATCAGGGTTAGTGATGGGCATCGGTTATTTTTTCATATCGGGGTATGTGGTAATTCTTGCCGGATATTTTTCCGGTAGGGTGCAACTGGAGGTGTAAAATACCGGAGCCGGAGGTCAGCGAAACCTGCCGGAGACGGAGGTGAGGCTAAATTAAGTACTTAGTAGTACAAATGATATTTAATTAATTTTAGCCAATATTTAAATTTTGTAAAATTTTGCTACCGAAAGTGCCAGAACCTCTGGCAAAAATTCTACCGTAGCCACATATATTCTATTTGTGATGTGTGAAGCTCGATTTTGAGTTTTTATTTCAGTTCCTTAACCACTTGTTTTCAATTGTTGCTCTGAAGGAAGTACTCTGACTCATAAGATGATTGTTATGAGAGTAAAACAATTTTAAAAATCGTTATTTACTATGCAACTGCTTCGATAGTTCTGGGTATTCGGTTTAGAAGACAAATACTTGCGTTAGCATTCTTAATTTGAGTCGTTTTCGTTTGTCTCCGTCTGATTTAAGCCACTGCAATTGAAATTCAGGGGAGGTTATTAGGAGCCAAATCAGCATTATGTTTCAATATTACACAAAAACTAGAGTAGTTCCTGAAGACTTCGACGAATATTACTTTTAGTTATTTAACAACCAAAACACGGATCTTTATTAAAAGTGGGGTTCCATTAAAAGTAATAAGGGCTGATGTAGCTTGTCCGTGGGCTCGAATTAGATGTTATCCGAGACTAGTGTTCAACCGAGACAGCACGTATCGCAGAATATTAGTTATAAACCCTAGAATTAGCTACCTTTACTTAGCCAAAATATCCGTATTTAAATCCTGCAGGTCCTCTATTAGCATACGTCTGTGGTGCACTCACTATAGTCAGGTGAATTCGTCTTGTCATAATAAATGTTATCGTAATCAGCATTTTGAGCGCATTGGACCGTAGGATATTAACGGATGGAAATCTATATATGGCGCTTGTTTAAAAATACAACACCTCACTTAGTTGGTTACTTGCTGTCGATGATCAGCAAGTTATCTGTGCGTATGATCGTACTATACCATATTCCTAAGCCAAAGGCTACGCCTAAGCCAAGCAAAAAATAGTCTCAAGCTTCAGCGTACTCTATTCTAGTCCCACAAAATCTTTCCGCCCCTGATCTTTACATGGGCCATAAGCGCTGCGGCCTCTCTGAAGCTCCCTCTCCCCCATAATTTAAAATTGGTCTAAAAAGATTGCCGTTACCGCGCCTAAGCACCTTGCACTAAGCGGTTTTCATATTGTGCGAAAAACGCAGCCTTGTAAACTTTATTAGAATTTATCAAGATTGTGTAGTAGACAGCTTCAGGAGCGAGCGACAGCGACCCATCTTAATATTCTTACGAATTGATGCTGGGTTCAGATTGAGGTAAACATTCTTGAAAACGTAGACAAGTAATATCTCCGGCTCCAGTAAATAAATTTTACCTGAAGTTCCTAATTTTGAAAGCTAGAATTCAACGTCTTGATGTGCAGAAAATCGAACCCGTCTCCGATGGAATTCTCAACAATCCTGATGTCGATCAGCGACGCTGTAAACTTTGAGGCACCGAAAGAAGCGCAAAAACTAATTTTTGACTGCATAATTTGTTTGTAAAGTTAGCGAATTCAGCATAATTTTTACTGCTTATGTTTTACTTCACCTCCGCCTGCTGTAAATTGAATCGACCTCCGATTGTGGTATTTTTCAGCTCCTGACCATTAATTTTCGATCATGCTACTTGTACAGTTCAAGTTGCACAGTTCAGCGATCTTGTTTGTATTTTTTGGGAAACGTTGCTTGAACTAAAACCTTTTCCGGATATTACAAACTTATTACTAAACTTAAGATTCCCATACTTGCGTTACAGTATTTTGTCTTTGGCTGCGGCGGTTTTGGTATTTTTCGTCTTCATTTGTGTCCTGCGCGTAGTCATTTACATAATATGAAAATTAATGCTCTGTTTTTCAGCGACCATTGTATTGCGTTAAAGTTGATAATGTCTGGACACGAATGTAACTGTAATTCGAAGCCTAATGAACCGCCACATTGCGTAGCATCTGAAATAGTCACCGACGTGCATGTTGAGCGCGTTAAATCTTCACGTTATATGGTACCTTGGCGAATGCATTTTACACACAATGGGCGGCCGCGTTCGTGGGACATGGTGCAAGAACACGATAATGTTGCTATATTTTTGTACCATACAACTCGCAATTGTGCAATATTCGTCAGACAGTTTAGACCTGCAGTATATTTTAACAGTCTTCCGCCGGAAGCGTTTGCAATGGTTGATGCGGAACCATTATCGAAAAAAGCACGAACGACTGTTTCCGGTTGCGAAAACGGCGAAAATGAAGCAATGAAATGTCCACGAAATGCGGTGACAGCTGAGTCATGTGTACGCGATAATGGTTGCGATGTTCGACAGCAACTATTGGATCGATTAGGTGATGCTGGAAGTAATGAACAATCGCTTCGCGTAGATACCAATAAATATCCTCCTTATCCCACTGGGTACACGTACGAACTATGTGCTGGTATTGTGGACACTCCAAATTGGAGCGATGAAGCAATTGCATGTCGAGAAGTTCTTGAAGAATGTGGGTATCAGCTGGATTCAAAAAAGATACAACGCATCACAACTCTTCGATCAGTTGGGACGTGTGGTGCACGATCAGTGCTTTTCTACGCTGAAGTTGATGATTCCATTAAGGTGTCACATGGCGGTGGTAATCCCAGCGAAGGGGAGCTTATTGAAGTTGTATACGTACCTGTTTCCGAGCTTATTGATATTTTATATGATGAAAACATTCCGAAACCGTCTGGATTTATGGCCGCTGTTCTTTGGTTTTTAGCAAATAAAGTGCAGTATAAGTCCAAGAGTTAGAGCAAATGGGTGGGTGTTTTCTGGTTTAACGAGTTTTGAGCTTAGAAATATTTGAATGGTGTATACTAGCGTTTCGTTTTAGGTATCTCAAATGTTTCCCGTTTTGCATGTGGTATACCATGTTTTTGCTTATATTTTTATTTAAGCTTAACAGAAAATCATTATAGTCAAAAATCTTTAGCAGTGGTTTGCGGTGTGTGCAGGAATTACGCTGAGTGCAAGCTGAGTTGGTTCATTTTATGCATTATGAAGGTATTGAATAGATGTATATACGTAACACAAGTTAGGCTGAACATTTGCGTTGGCAATGCAAAATTTATTTAGATAGTATCCCTTAAAATTAGCGTGAGGTCGAACAAAAACAAAACATATTGTACTGACAATTATTTGGCGCAACTCAAACGCGTCATATTTTGTTCCACTGTTATACATTGTGTTTACTGCTATTAATAGTTAGTACTTATATATATTAAAGTTTTGTTTACTTCGATTTTGTTCGCGATCCTTTTATAGAGCGCATGGTTCACAATTTTGGTTTGGGGCTGCGTAAAATGTGACAAATGTTCTATCCTACAAAAGAAAGATGAAGAATATGTGAAACTATCTTGTTTTGTTTGTGATCATTTTGGACGAGTTTTTGAATTAATATGCTCTGAAAAAATTCGTTTCCCCAAAGATGTATATAATATGGCCCATGTTAAGATAC
Source organism: Enoplolaimus lenunculus (assembly GCA_030248215.1). Classification (NCBI taxonomy): domain Eukaryota; kingdom Metazoa; phylum Nematoda; class Enoplea; order Enoplida; family Thoracostomopsidae; genus Enoplolaimus; species Enoplolaimus lenunculus. The sequence continues at coordinate 160,352 of JASANG010002252.1, read as the reverse complement.
AGGTTATCTCATTGTTCCAATTGTCACGCTGTCTAGACTGTCCCCACTGTCCTAATTATATTTGTGGTGTGTACTCCTGAGTGTAACATGGGCCTATAATATAATATAGTGATTTCGACAAATTATTAGCATTCCTTAATGCGTTGGTGTTTGTGTTCAATAAACGAGGAATGTCGACAGTTGTAGGTACCCGAATAAAAGGATCCCCATTTTGAGTCCTAATCAATACGAGTCCGTGTCCCTAATAAGTGTCCGTAAGCGGATAGTCTCTGAACCCTAATTAAAATCCATAATTATGTCAATTATCCCTAATTCAGGTGCATAAATGACTCCAGGACCAAATAAATTTGAGTTCAAATCTTTAAAGCATACTTAAGTTGTGACAGTAAGTACATTCTTAAGTATAACCTTGCATCATCCCTCAAGCTTTTGATACAAGACAAACGTTTAATTCAATGGATAATTGCAATACCGATATATAATAGTAATGAAGGGCAACGGAGGGCGGGTTAAAAATAAATAACAGTCCGTAGCCGAATAACAGAGTGGTTCTCTCTGGTGAGGCCAAATAAATATCAGTCCACATCTAATTCGGGTCACTATAATATACGTTATTTATAACCAATTATGAGCATAAAAATAACGTAATGACCGAAATTTTTGAAACGGAAATTGGCACCGATTGTTACCGGAAATGGAAAAGGATACCCGGGTAAAATCTGTTGATGTTATTAACAAACTCATGTCCGTTAGAAAGAACTTATATAAAAATACCGGTCGATGTAAAGATCAGAGGCGGAACGTTTTTCTGCGGTACTGCAATAGAATAAGCAAGCTTTAGACTAATTTTTTGTTTAGGATTAGCTATGATCTCATTCTTACGCTTAGGCTTTGGCTTAGGAATATGCTTGTTCTACTGTAACTGCCCTGTTCTATACATTATACAAAATACCAATAATTTCGCTGCCACAACTACCAGAACTTCATACACAAATTCTGCCACAGCCGAAAATCTAATTTTCTCCGAACCGGAATAGACCTAGTGGGTCACCATGACCCTGCTATAAGAATTGGTAATTCTAAGAAGCAGTACTATATAGAGCCCTTCACGAAAATTTTGCTGCTGATGTAGTGGTGCTCGAACCCACGACGTACGGAGTACCAGTCCGCTGCTCTAACCACTGAGCTACGCAGCCATTGCAAACTGCATTACAATGGCTCTATATACCGTGAGTTTGGTACTACAAGATACGTATATGAATACGCCGCGAAACCGCCTGAGCTGGAGAGTGTCTCTAACCATGACGGCTCTGTTTAAATGCTATTGAGCGGTTAACGGGTTTGAACAATTGGCCACGTTCCGACGGATTTATTGACTAGTTTTTTCGCCCCCTAGTTTAGTTGGGTTTTTAGTAGCTAAGATGGAAAGATAGCTTTTTATGTTGATTATATTACTTAAATATCAAACTAGCGGTCTATTCTATTTCATGGGTTCGTGGGACAAAAAGAGGTGACGCACTAGTTCGATTTATTTCGGCTCGCGGGCCCAAAGTCTGGGCCCATGCCACGGCCCGGCCCGCTTAGAATCCAGCTCCCATTGGTTTGCAAAATTATGATCTCCTGTACGTTTTATTCCCACATACTAGTTGTTGGTGCATGTTTATTCTTATCCAACATTACTTTTTAATGGTATATGTATCAAAATTTATTTTCTCACGCGTTGTGTGTATAGTGACACTTTTGGTACTATTTATATACTATATATTTATTGAGCTAAGCGATACTCCAAGCGATGTTCGGAGTTTCGGGAAGTGTTTATTGTTTTGTAGTTGGGGGTCGAAAGGTGGATGTCCGTCTGTCAGTCCGAAAGAATCTCAAGAACCGCTGAAGCCACTTTTGATAAACTTCTTTGCTTCAAAGCGTATTATCCTGTGGTGTTAATCTCGCATTAGTGTTTTAAAAGTTGAAGCCGTTTTTAGCTACAAGCTAACTTGCATAATTGGTTAACCCTAAATTAAGGCTTTTCGCTCTATTTTACTAATCATTAGGATTAAAAGCAATCTGATTTCAGTACGAAAGAGTTTTTGGTACGAGAATTCTAAATAGTTTATATAACTCCAAAACCGATAATTGCATAGTTAGCTAATAGCTAATTTGCGTAATATCTTAATTAGTTAAGCCTAAATTACGACTTTTTAAATTATTTCACTGGTCATTAGCGTTGCAAGCAATCAAATTCAGTACTATAAAGTTTTTCGGTGCGAGCATTCGGCATAAATTGTTTATAAACCTTCAGGACCGATAATTAAATAGTTAGCTAATAACTAATTTGCATATAAGCGTATAACTCCCTCGGAAGGTCCGGCCCTCATCTACTTATGGGTAGCCTTAATTTTGATTCGCTCTTTGCTACTTTATGGTCGTGTAATAACTCATACAGTACATAATGAAAAAATATCGCGTATGCGCATTGGTTAGCGGCGGTAAAGATAGTTGCTACAACGCGATGAAGTGTTTTGCCGATGGACACGAATTAGTTTGTCTTGCGAATTTACATCCACCACCAGATGTTGACGAACTCGACTCGTATATGTATCAATCAGTAGGTGCAAATGCAATCGAGCTATACAGTAAAGCGATGGGAGGCTTGCCTCTGTACCGTCGAGAGATCAAAGGCGCGCCGCTGAAACTCAAAGAACAATATGAACCGGATATGGACACCGATTCTGCTGGATCCAGGGACGAAGTTGAAGATTTAACAGCGTTACTGAAAGATGTTATCGCTAGTGAATTCATTGACGCCATTTCAGTTGGAGCGATATTTTCCGATTATCAACGCGTCAGAGTTGAAAATGTTGCCGAGCGTCTGGGACTCAACGTGTTGGCGTACTTGTGGCATCGACCTCAAAAGGAATTGTTGGAAGAAATGATTTCGGCAGATATTAAAGCGATTGTCATTAAAGTCGCCGCTATGGGATTAGATCCCGTGGTGCATTTGGGTCTGACTTTAGAAGAAATTGCGCCGCATATGACTCAGATGAATGCGAAATATGGGTTAAATGAGTGCGGTGAAGGGGGTGAATTTGAATCACTCGTGCTTGATTGCCCTCTGTTCACTGCAGGACGGATTGTGATTGACGATGCAGAAACGGTGATACATTCAGCGGATGCTTTTGCTCCTGTTGGATATTTGAAGTTGAATAAAATGCATTTAGAACCGAAGTGAGGTAGATTGTGTTTGGCCGATGTTACTTTGATTTGCGTAATAGCAATATGAGTATATTCTCAAGCCTAAGCCTCGGAGTAAGGATAAGCATATTACTAAGTCTAAGCCTCAGCAAAAAATGTTAGTCTAAAGCGAAAGCTTTCACTATTGCAGTCGCGCGGAAAAACTATTACGCCCCTTGAAGCAACATTGGCCTTTTGTTTGATGTACTGTTATGGCAGTTTATTGCAATGTTTCTGATGGTTAACACGCAGAGGGTTAAAACGAATAGTCAAAATCTCGGAAACAGGTACTCATGAGTATACTTGAAATCTCAGACATCATAATTTTCTAACATTTTCAGAAAAATGACCGAACTTAATACAAACTAAACAAAAAATTTTCGTCGGCTCGGACCAATGGGGGAAGCGCGCCAACTGCCCCCTACTTATCGCCCTTGGGGCCCTTGCATATCACCAATATTGCTAGCTACTGTACCAATTGTCGTGAGTGCTAGAAATCGTAGCAACGGCGTCTGATTGGTTTATCTGTTATCAAAATTCTAGACTGTAAATTCGAATGTAAATTTTAGAAATTTCGTAAGTGATATACTTATTTATGTTTAAATTTTGTATAAAATTGTTAACTTTCTTGGGCATCAATTGAAACTGTTTATGGTGATGTTGTGGTTTGATTGTAATGAATGAGTATCGAGAGTGTTTAGTATTCTGGATAACATGTTAATATGCTTAGGATAAGGTGAAAACCCTAAAATTTTTTGGTACAGTTGCTGATTCGAATATGTATCTATTTGTATAAAGAGGAGTTTGCTTTTATTAATGTTTTATCGAAAAATTTGTACTAAAAGATATCAAAATCTAAATTCGATGTTCAGGCAGTTTGAATGTTGATAAAACTGCTGATAATATCGATTGGCAGTGGAAAAACGATTGTTGAGTTGTGCTCTGCCGCAATTCCGTTTAGCGTTTGTAGATAACGCAGCTGTAACGCTGCCGGTGATTGAGATATCACCTTAAAATAAATTAAACAATTTTAGACTCTGGACTGCCCTACGTAGATTGACCATGCGAGCGAAGAATTAGACACATTTATCGTATTAAATGTGTATAAGCCTAACACAAAGTTCAGTTTTAAATGTAAGTTTTTGTGCGTCGCGACGTGGACTGGGTGTATCGTTAGATAATGCGAAAACCGATTTTATACTGATGAATTATACAAGATATGAACCAATAAATGAAGTATTCTCATTCCCAAATTTCTTTACAAAACTCACTGAAATGGTTTTGAAAAGGCGGCCAATGTTATTTTTAGGGGCGTCCCGTTTTAGTGGGGGACAGCAGGACGCAGGAGTGCAAACGGAAGACTGTAAAATGAGATAGGCTTGTTTCGGGAAAATGGGACAGCTGCAAATTTTCGATGGGAAAACATGAAAATGGGACAGCGGTATATTTTCCCTGGGAAACAAATGGAACATAGGACGGCTGCGAATTTTCGCTGGAAAAACGGAACAGCGAATATTTTCACTGGAGAAAAGCGACAGGCTTGTTTCGGGCAAATGGGAATATGGAACAGCTGCAAATTTTTGCTAGGAAAATGGGACAGCTGCAAATTTTTGCTGGGAAAATGGGACAGCTGCAAATTTTCGCAGGGAAGATGCGACAGCAGCAAATTTTCAATGGGAAAATGGGACAGGCTCGTTTAGGGCAAATGGAAAAATAGGACAGCTGCACTATTTTGATGGGGAACCTGGAAAATAGGACAGCGATACATTTTTACTGAGAAAACAGGAAAATGAGACAGGCTTGTTTCGGACTAATGTGACAATGGGAGAGCTGCAAATTTTCGCTGGGAAAATGGGACAGCCATACAATTTTACTGAGAAAGTAGGAAGATGGGACAGGCTTGTTTCGGGCAAATGCGAAAATTGGAGTGCTGCAGATTTTCGCAGGGAAAACGGGAAACATAATAAATAAAACTGTGAATTTTTCTCGTGCCAAACACCGGTGGATTTGAAAATGTCTGAACGAGGGGATGCGCAATGGATCGAAGAATCAATTTTAATCACGGTGGCTGACCCAAGTCTATTTTGTTGGTATATGCCAAATTTGGGGGCACGGCCCCCCAATACCACCGTTGGGACGCCCTTACAGCAATATGCTTTCTTTGGGAAACCGCGAAAATGGGGGAGTTATATTTTTTCCCGGGGAAAACGGGACAACAATATTTTTATGGGATTTTATAGGGTCAGTTGGAAAGATTTTAAACAGGAGGGGGGTGCCGTTCTCAAAGCCTTCGTACTAAACGGTCTTGGTAACCAAACCCCAAATAAACAACAGCAACAACAACAACAACAACAACATCACCACCAACAACAAAAAAAGAAAACGAGGCTCCCCGTGAAAGCAACATGAACAGACTGACCTCAGCTGCTTCTTTGAGTGCTCTGGATGCTTTTTGTTCGCCTTCGGCCGCAATCACTTTAGCCCGGGCTTCTCGAGATGCTTCAGCCTCTGCCGCCATTGCACGCATCAGTTGCTCAGGCAAACGAATATCTTTTACCTCAACGCGTTCAACCTGTAAAAATGTGTTATTCGTAAAGATAAAATGTATTTTTAGCAACAGTCCTACAGACACAGAGTGACACGATGCCATTTTTTACTGCAGCCTCCATTCATTCACGCGTGCAAGTTTTTGCAGCGAAAACTACCTGCTGCAGTTTGCACATATATACAATTTTTTGATAGAGAACTTGCAGCTGCAACTGGTTGCTGCTGTAAAGTTCTTGTTGCAAAAAAATTGCACGTGTCAGTTGCAGCTGTGAGTTCTCGCATGCAAAAACTGGCTGTTGTTTTATTTTAGTAAAATCGTATTGTTTTTAACAACACGCGAAGGACATTGTTTTGCTTGCAAATAGCTTTAGTCAAGAGGTTTTTACTTCCTCAACCATTCCCATATTTGACTGGGATAAGAAACTTACTTTAGGTGCAATATTTTGCCAACTTTAATCCACTGACGGAACTGTTACAATAAATATTCTTAAGTTTAAAGTTTTAGACTCGAGTTTGTGTTAGCTTTTGAGTACTGTACTGACCCGAATAAGAGGGGGGTCCCCATTTTGGGTCTGAATCAATAGGAACACGTATCCCTAATAAGAGTCCGTAAGCGGTTAGAGTCGCTAAACCCTTAGAGTTCATAAATGTCAATTAACCCCTTCTCATATTGAGTTGCCTATAGGCAACTCAGCGCAGTGTATATACGTTAAATGGTATATATCGCACCGTGTTTAACAATTACAACACGTAGGTATACATAGTGCTAAATCATCACAAGACGTGAGAGCCCCCTCGGGCTCGAGCGTCACGCTCCTATAGCTGAGTGGCGATGGTATACGCCTCCCACTCAGGTCACTGGAGTTCGGATCCTAGCATAAAAGTAGGTCTCAAGGGAAATAGAAAATATTCATGTGAGAAAGGGTTAATCCTAATTGTTGCGCATAAATGACTCCAGGACCAAATAATTTGAGTTCGAAATTTTAAAGCGTACTTAAATTTTGAAAGTACATTCCTAAGTATATCCTTGAATTATCGCTCAAGCTATTGACACAAGACAAATAAACGTTTAATTCAACGGATAATTGCAGTACCGGATATATATTAGTAACGAAGGGCGGTGGAGCGTGGGTTAAAAATAAATAACAGTCCGTAACCAAAGAACAAGGGGGGTACCCTCTGGAGAGGCCAAATAAATATATTAGTCCCCCCTCTTATTCGGGTCAATACAGTACACAATACGTAGTTTTTGGGACAGAATTTTTGTTTTTCATTATTAAATTGGAACCTTTGGCCAGAATATATTAACCACAGCGCAAAAATACCTTGACACCCCATGCTTCTGTTGCATCGTCAAGAACGGTTTGCATAATATGTGAAATTTGTTCGCGTTTCGACAACATTTCGGCCAAATCCATTGTTCCAAGCACGTTGCGTAGGGTTGTTTGCGCGAGCAACTTTGTCGAATACGAAGCATCGTTAATGTTTGTGATTGAAATGATCGGATTCGACGTTCGAAAATAGACAACAGCGTCGACAGAAACGGTTACTGAATCTTTGCTCAGTATTTCTTGAGGTGGAACGTTAAACGAAACTACGCGAAGGTCAACTTTTCGAAACGTATCGATGCATGGCATCACCCAGAACAGCCCTGGACCACGAGCGCCACCTGGTAACAAACGGCCAAGTCGGAATATCACAGCGCGTTCGTATTCTTTGACAACTTTGATCGTTAGAAATAGTGATAAAGGAAACAACAGTGCGATCAACAAATATGACAGCATCGTTAGTGCGAATATGCAACAGTGCTGCAGCGGTTCGTGTTTGTGTTGCGGACCTGAAAATGGAACCTTATTTCTAATGAGTCATTTTAGCAGACGTAGCAATTGCCATCGTCTCTTTGGTAGTTGCCGGCCTCAGAGTCTGCTTTATTTCTGAAAATGTTAAACACGAAATATATAAACTCGTTGAGCACAAAGCAATATTATAAAAGTTGTGATTTTATAATTAATATATTGTTGCTTTATTGAACGCAAATTTCGGTATTGTTTTTGAAAATGTGCTTGGCTTCAAGCTCGCTACTCTCGCGAGGTTGCTTTAGTAAATCTCTAAATTACCTCATCGCATATGCTCCTCAGTATATTTTTGGATCTGCAACTGCCGCCTACCTCTTCCAAAATTTCTCTGCGTTACCGAATTGTTCCTTAAAACGTGCAAAGCAAGAAGTTTACGAAAGGTTCAAGCATGAATTTAGATTTACACTTTATATAAACATACCAGAGTGGTGTCCGTGTCCGCCAGATTTCGGAGGCTGAACTGGTAACTGTGGGACTGATTTCTGTTGTTGTTGTTGTTGTTGTTGTTGTTGTTGTTGTTGTTGTTGTTGTTGTTGTTGTTGTGGTTGTTGTTGTTGTTGTTGTTGTTGCGGTTGTTGTTGTTGTTGTTGTTGTTGCGGATGTTGCTGCGGTTGCATTTGCTGTGGTTGTGGTTGTGATTGAGGTTGTTGTGGTGGGACATGTGGACCGGGCGGAGGGGACATCGGCTGGTACCCGCCACGACTACCTACTTGCGGCAACATGTTGTATCGATATTAAGAACAGTTCGTTACTTTTCGATTGACAACAGTGCAAAAAGCGCTAAAGCTTCTATTTTTGTTACTAAACGATCAAACTCCTTTACAAAAATTGATTCGCTATTGTACGCTTCCCCCCACATTTAGATTAAGGCTTACGCGAGGGTAAATGTTTTGGCGTCGGCTAAACTTTCGGTGTAAGAGCCAATCAATCTTCATGTCGGTTCATAGGCATTTACTAATTTATATATCTATTGCGTTATGAATAAATTGCAGTTGCATGTTATTACAAAGTTTTTTAAATAAAAATACCGCGTACTAGTTAGTTGGACTTGCAATTTGCGCCTCGAAACCTTGTACCTACTATTTGTTTTAGATGGAAAAACTAGCATAGGAATGTGAACAAGACATTGGCTGGGTTTTTGAAATCCTAAGTGTTTACTTAAGTTTTGCTTAAGTGGCCGACTTTTGTATATATTTAGCTTTTCGGACAAAAACAGAGAATTGCCAATTAGATGCCTGTGCGACAAGAAGAAACAGTATAATGTTGCCTTATATCAAGAAGCGATATATACAGTCTTAGAGAGACCAGAGCGTATAATACCTATTTTAGAACTGTTAGTTTACACAAGATCAATTACTTTCAGTGGCTCGTCAACTGTTTAGGCGGTTAATTTTTTCAGAATAAAGTACAGCAAGAACAGATTGCATGTTACCAACTGTTATTCATATTCTATGTCAGGTGGATTTACATTTGAAAATGTTTGGAAAGCAAAATTACCTTGTTTTGACCTTATACGTATATTCTTTGCTTATAGGATGATTCAGTTTAAAAGCGACTTCGACTATGTCCCAGGAATAATTATAGAATGTAAATTTAAAGCGTATTAAATTGAAGATTATAAGATTATGAATCGAACTCTCTTTAAGTCTGCCTAACTGGCTAAATATTAAAGCAATAGGGCTGTATATAAATGCTTTCAAATGTGAAATATATAAATTTGAAACGTAAAACCTTAGAGTCTACAACTAGGTGTGTATGAAACTGTTTTTTTCGGGTTGGTACGTCTTGTAGGTTTTGTGCCAGCATTGGTTTGACATTTTTGGTAGTTTTAAGCATTTGTGTAATATAATAGAGCTCGTCTACACCAGAAGAAAAATTCTGTATTTTCCAATTTTGATTATTCGGTTTAAAAGTGAATAATAAAGTCACTCGTAGGTTTTGCAATGCCAAAATTACGCACGTCACGATGGCTCATATGTCGATGCATTGTTGTAAAAGTAGCAAATGAAGGTCGACTGAATATATTGTTTTTTGTGAATCAACGATTAATCAGCTAGTTTCGCGAACTTTTCTGCAAAGAGGACTACTAAGCAAACAAAATTTCGTTTAACCTTAGCATAATTTTTGCCGCAACAAAAATAAAACTCAAGTTTTCTCTTGTTTAACAGAGGAGGATTTTGGTTATTTTTTACACGAGCAATCCATTATAATTATATTTCAAAAACATCAACAGTCTTTAGCTCAAAAGTGACATTCACACAGATGCTGTTCCGTGATCCGGCCCATGTATATAATGATCAGGGGCGGAACATTTTTCTGTGGGACTAGAATAGAGTAAGCTTAAGCTTTACACTAATTTTTTTGCTGGGCTTAGGCTTAGACTTTGGCTTTAGGCTTAGGAATAAACACATTCTTATGCTTAGGCTTAAGGCTTAGGCTTAGGCTTAGGCTTAGGCTTAGGAATATGCTTATTACTGTTCCGCCCCTGGTCTTTACACTGGCCCGTGACTCCAAATTAAAATCTTCTGATCCAGGACAACACTATACTTTATGGCTGGTATCATTTATAACAGCTGAAGACACAATATGATTCTGATATTCAATATCGTATACCTTGTCAAAAGAAATATGGGGTTCTTTGAAAAAATTTTGGCTTTCGACAACCCATATAGACCCATCATTGGTTTATTTTCACCCAAACATCGTATTAAAAACAACGCCGCACGTCACAGGCGAAAACAAAGATTTCTCACGGCGACAAAAATGGGTATATCTCTTTATTGCGTCAAACGCATTTTGAAAACCGATATTGTTAGCCCTGGTTCTCGTTTTGTTCTCCATACCACAAGGTCAGACATAATGTTATATATTTCATCAAATCTGCGGGTTTCAGCCAATATTTATGCTTAGCGCTGCAGACGTATATTTTGGTTTTAATGGTATTGGCACGTCATACTTTTTACAACCTTAAGATGCACTGCACCATATTGTAAATTTCAATTCCTTTGAATACGCTTCGGCCAGGAATTGGCCGAAAACTTATTCAGAATACTCAATAAGACTGAATATAACATTTTAAGCGTCGCATAGGGACGTTCAAACATGTATAATCTTTGAAATATCATCTTTAAATCGCGAAAAGTGAGCATTCAGACAGAACTAAAATTAGGTTTGGTCTGCTCTTCCATAATTCGCAAAATATATCCGTTTCTGATAAAAATCGGTGTCTGTTTCCATTTTCGTTATAGAAATACCGGAAATTCGGTTAGTTTTACGTGCAAAATTAATTATAATCGTATATATGTCGCAATTTTTCAATACGGATTTGCTGCAACATGCAACTGTTTGAAATGATACAAAAATTACAAATTTCATCCAAAATCTCGAAAAGTTCGAGCCACCTACCATTGTATCTTCAAAATTTGCCAATGCAGGGTGAATGTTTTCGTCAATCAATTCTGTTAGCAAAAAATATAATATTTTTGAAACTTGTTTACTTCAATATCCGTCTTTCGTTTCCGTTCCCGTTATTTTGATCACTATTCGATTTTGTTACTTTTGCTACTCGTTCACACCCTATTAATACCTGCCGAGCAAATCATCCTACATTCTTTTAACATATGTACTATGTACCAGCCGAAAACTGTTAAGTTTCAAAATCAATACATTATTATTACGCAATAAAAATTGTTTATAAAACGCAAAAACGCACAGCAAATTTGACACTAAAATTTCGCAGAACCAAAAATTCTGAAATGTCAAACATTATATTAATAAAATCTGTTGATTTCCCCAGTTTTTTTGGCATTTTAACCAAATATATCATCAACCGTTTACAGCCAGTACCTTAATATTTTTCAGGGCTTCACAAGTTTGCTTCGTTTTTTTGGCCACATAAAGCTAAAACGTTATGTTTTCGTTTTCATTGATTGATGCCAGATTTAGACACCGATTATTGTTTGAATAAAATTTTGGGATGTTTTTAAAATGTCAACAAAAGTGTCAATGTCAAAATCGTGCCAGATATCACGTTTGAAGCATTTGAAATTTGGAAGCTGGGAATGTCTTGAAAGCAACGGTTTTTGGTTTTGGTTTACTAAACGAATCGGCCCATTTCACTCTGAGAGCCGTCCCGTTTATACTGTATCCGTTACTTTTTGTTTAATACTTGAGAAAGCCCGGTGAATATTTGCACGCCTCAATTGTATTGACAGAAAAATACAAACTCTGAAACTTTCATATTCCAATACCCGTTTTCGGTTTTTGTTTATTATGATCAGTATCCGTTTCCGGTTTCGTTATTTTTACTACCCGTTTACACCCTGAAGAGTAAAAGAAATGACCAGAAAGTACTGGCTTCGTTTTAAGCTACACTAGTACCTCCTTAAAAGTTATTAATAGTGTTCTAGAAGAACGAGCCGAATTTTAATTCATCAAACAAAAGAAAGCCTTAATTGAGTAATTAAAAACAAGGTCCAAGCTCATAAAACTATAGCTGTTCTACGGTTACTAAGGTAGTTTGGAAAGTTCTGTATATTCTAACAGTTCAAACCACTGAGCGCTAACGGCCAAAAAATATCAGTGTATGACATCAAAGGGGATTTCGTTTTCATGCGAATCTCCGCTGTTAAACTAAAAACTGGGTAACACGAATGAAGATTTAGAAAACTGTGAAATTGTTTGTACTAGCTGGAGGGCGGGAGGTTTGCCCCCGTCAGAATTTTTTGTGACAAAAATGATAAGGTCTAAGCTTAAATATCTAAGTCTGAGCCGAAATGTAAACATAAGCATAGTCCTAAGCCTAAGCCTAAGCTTAGGCTTTCCAGTCTTTCAGTCTGCCAGTTCCCCTGTTTACTAATGGACGGACCCCAATAGTTGACATAGGCCGAATTTCGTTTTATGCGCAATATGTGCCAACATTATGTTAAATCACAACTCCATGATACCTACTGTAATGACCCGAATGAGAGGAGGTAATAAGAGGGGGTTCCCATTTTTATTCCCAATCAATAAGAGTCAATATCCCTAATAAGAATCTGTAAGCGGATAGAGTTCCTGAACCTAGTTAGAGTTCATAAAAGTCAATTATTCTTATTGTAGCGCATAAATGACTCGAGAACCAACTAAAGTTGACTTCAAATCTTTAAAGCATACTTAAGTTTTGAAAGTTCATTCCTAAGTATAACCTGGCATTCCTAAGCCCTAATTCGTTTAATTTTTATACAGTTTGAATCAACAACATTTATTTTTGAAATATAAAAGTTCCAAGAACAAGGATTATTTTACATTTTTTATTCTTGACTATTAAAACTTGTATATGTTGCTATGCGTCATTTTTTCGCTCGCATTTATCAACTGAATGAAACGTAGGCGTCCGATCTTTTATGTCCAGTCCGACGAGTGCTACGATTCCGCTTGAAACTAGTCCCGTATCCGGATCCACTTCCACTTGGATGACCTGACGGTTTCAAGCCCCCTGGGTTATCGTGTGACAGTGTGCCGGAAAGACTGTGTTTCGCATTACTACTGCGCCTAGACGAACCTCTCCGTTGAAATTGATGCTGGACACCTAACGTTGCATGATGCGAAGCCAGATTGCCAAATATTGTCGATGACATCAGCGGTAAATCACCCAAAATTGGTTCACAAGTATTGAATGCAATTGTGTGCCCAGTAGCGCAGCTCTCACCTTGACTGTAGCCTCCACCGGTTCCACCAATATGATCATAGAAGTTGTGCCAAAGGGTTACAATTAGCTGGAAAGTTGATTAATGTTTACTACTTTTAGGGCCGTTACTCTAGATTAAACATATTTGTAAGCATAAGCGTAGAAATAAGTGTTAATCCTATAAGCCTAAGCCTAAGCAAAAAAATAGTCTAAAATCTAATCAATACTCTATTGCAGTCTTGCGCGAAACGGAACGGCCTAAAAGTAACATGGACCGGAAAGTTTGTAAGTTAAAAAAGTTGATGTCGACTCGTTGGACAAATGTATGTAACCTGCCTATTTGGTAGCATAGCTACTGAAGCCTGTCCATTTTTTTGTTATACCATATTTTCAAGGGGGGTTTGAAACACCACAGTAAAGAAAGGCTTTAAAAATGTAACGAAGAAACTTGTTAAACTGCATATAAATCGTTGGGAGGGATTAGCACATAACGGAACACGTGCTGGTACATACCAGGTTGCAAACGCTTGTCTAAATTGTTAAGATAAACTCTTAGTTCAAAATTCTGGTTCACATAATTGGTCAGTGTATATAAGTTTGGAGCGCTACTTGCTTTGAAACAAAGCATTACGCACTATTTTGTTCATATTCGGTTAAATTAAACAAAACCTGCAATTACGGTATTATATATACTGAAAACCTCTCATTAAGTGAAGCTTAACTCGCGTAAAAAATGAACAATGAGTAACAACACAAGAAAGTTGATTTTTAAAATTTCGAATACTGGAAACTGAAAACGATTCAAACCTGTGGCCGGTCGTGTAAGTACGGGGGTTTCCCTGATGCCAGTGTAAGTATGGGGGGCCCAAAATGGAAACATCTCAAAATTGTTTTTTGATAAATACATCGCTATTTTCGCCGTGAGTGTCAGCGAACGAAGAGACAGAAACAATTTTAGTATTTACGTCGAAGCTGCCAGTTTACTGGTAAAATTAGGTATTTAAAAATTTTGTGAGTGTCCCTTGGGTCGGTTTTACGAGGATTCCTATTTGGAAGGCATGAAGAACTCTAAGCAAGGCACTGATTAAACTTTAGAACACTAAAATCTTTACGTAAATTTTGTAACATCTATACATTTCTCGGAAACTGTACGAGCGGTATCAGTAGCGGATCTAGAAATTTCTAACGGAGAGAGCGTGCAATATGCATTATATTAAAAATCTTATCGAGCGAGAGAGAATCCAAACGTATCTTTGTTGGCACTAAAATTTCACCTGTGACGTCAACGAGTCGCCGGCGTGTAACGCAACCATCCTCAAACAAAAAACAGCATCCGAGCCAAGAAAGCAATGAACAAATTTTCGCGTTGCTTGACTTTCTAGCGCAACTTCAGACGCTTTCAAATATCGCTTAATGAAGCGTTCCTTTTGACCTGGAAATTTAAGCAGACAATCTGAATATAGATTGCCAACATTTTAAATTATAGTCCCAGACACAATATTTAAATGAGAAAGCATAAACGAGTTCCGTATATAACTTTTATTACTCATTGTGGCCAATGTAAAGAACAGAGACCGAACAGTTTTATAAGCGTACTCCTAAGCATAAACATAAGCCTAAGCGTAAGAATGAGCATAGTACTAAGCCTAAGCCTAAGCCTAAAGCCAAGCAATAAAAATAAGTCTAAAGCTTAATCTTACTCTATATTGCAGGTTCACGGAAAAACATCAGCCCCTGATCTTTACATGGGCCCTCATTGTTTATAATTTAAATTAAGTTTAACATTATGTTTCATGAGTCGCAGATATTTGAAGCGTTCTGTATATTTAGAGGTAGAAAATTTCCTTTGTAAGTACCTAAAAGCAAAGCAGTTTTGTTATCCTTTGACAAATATCATTGCCGTTTTTATTTTAGAGTATTTCTAGTTTTTCGAAAACGGGACGGTCACGTATGGAGGGTTGAAAAATATAACAGATGCAACCATCTGAGCGTAGCGAGTATAAAATGCCTACAGTCCAAATCTTGTGAGCTCTCCTTCTTGCTGCACCCTTATACTTCTCATAATATCATATTTTTTAAAGTCAAGGTAGTTTTGTAGTGTATAATTCAGAGATAACTCTAAGCTTGACCTGTAACCTTTACAAACCAATCCCTGCTGTCTGGGCAAACTGCAAAAGCTAAAATTAAAAATTTTACTCGGAATAACGGTGACAATTAACCAGTGAAACATGGAAACAGTTGATATTGTTGACATCAACGCGAGCCAAAACCATAAAAATAAAAATATTTTTTCGTTGAATAAATTGATCATTAATACACATTGCACGGTATGACGTTGAACGTTGCCTAGGACGCGAACCTAAAACATAGCTGATTTCAATTTACCATCACTGCGAGTCAAACTCGTATAGCTGAGTTAGGATCAGATAAACGCGGAACAATATGAGAAGTCCCTATTTTAATCTGAATCAAAACGGCCTATATCCGGAAATAGAATCCGCAAATGGTTATAGTCGAAAAGTCTTAGCAGCTGGTTTATGGACCAAATAACGTACACTACGCGATTTGAGTACTCAAAGCGGCAAAGCGCCGAAACTGATGCCTCGTTAGATCTGCTTACATCTAAATCACACAGTGTAATGCGAGGAAAGTTAACACCTCCGACATGTTGTCGAACGGCGTCCGATTCACCAAAACACAACTCTCGCAGTAAACGCAAACCATAAAGAATATCATGAGCTCCCAAGAATTCGCTCAACAGCAAAAGTTGGCCACTGACGTTTGCAGCGTATAACAATTTGATTGAAACATAAGCTGCACTCAACCATCCAGTTCGCAACTGCAGTGACGCAGCAAAATTGCTTCTGAAAATAGCTGTCATCTGTGGAACAATATGCCGTGGGAAATTTTAATTGGATACGCTTTACGTTAATTATTGTGATATTCTCATAGAGAGACTGTGGAACAGCGGGAAGACTTCAAATGCATAGATGTTATGGTACATAAAATATTTAGAAACAATGTGGTAAACTATCTCCTGTTAAGCATATGGAATACTATGGCTTAGGCTCAGGCTTTGGGTTAATCTTAACATTAGGCTTATATTTGTTAAACTTTGATTTAGTCTTCAGTTTAGTAGGCAGGCCTCTATAGTCTACGTGGGTCATTGGTTACGTTTAAATCAATTCTTACCCGTTAGTATATAAGCAAAAAAGTAGCAAACCTATGAACTGTGCACACTACTTACTTAATAAAATCAAAGTAATTTTCTTCAAATATATTGAGCAAATATGTTCTGAGGGCTTTGAGTTTATATCGCATCTATTGCTACTGACCTGAAGGCATGTCATAACGTCTTCAATGGGGACCTGGCGATTGGGAGATGTGGATACATGCGGACTTATATACTTAGAGGTTAGTAGGCTTCGGATTAAAATTGGGCTATGCTTAAGCTTGTGGTTAGGCTTAGACTTAGGCGTATGCTCAGGCTGAGGTTTAGGCTTAGTGAACCGACAATTGCATGGACTGAAATCCGTATACAGATCTTGAATTTTATACAAAATGCTTACAGGACAGTTCCTTCCGCCTGCGCTGCAGCAAGCCTATCGCCAATTGTCAATGAATCTTCAATATGCGACGCAATCGTTTGGATTGAACGCGACCGCCGCTCTGGATCAAGAAGTCGCACATCGCATGCCATTTGACTGATTCCTTGGATGCTAATACCTACAATGTGATTACATCATGACTGAAAATGGTTCACAGACTTCATTGTAGTGGCGGGCATCGAATATTATTTCATAACCGAATATTAGGCAATTCTTTGGCACGCAGACAGAGGCCCCGAACAGAGGTCAAAACAGATTTTTTGTTAAGCTTTCGTACTAAAATTGCGTTTGACTTCTCGCTGGCGATCAAAACTGTATCCGCAAATCCGGCGCTTCTTGCAAAATTTTGAAGCAGTTTTTAATCACTATGTTACTAAACATGACAGTTCTCTGAGTTGCTGATCCCGGACCAGTAACCAAGGGATGTGAGTCAGGGGGACTCAGCCCCGCTGGAAAAACCCCCTACTAGAAAATTTTCAACCTTGCTTGTAAGTCAACGAAAACCCTTCTAATCCCCTCCATAAAAAATGTTTAACCACCGTAACAAATTTGGCTGGTTACAGGTCTGATTGATCTGCCGGTTTCAATGGCTCTACTTAATATTGATTCACAGCGAATGCAAAATATGTTATTTTCATGTTTGACGCAAAGCAAAAATCGGTTTACTGTAACTCTCAATCAAAGTTAACTGTCTGTTGAGAGGAGGGCATTGAATGCTTACCAGAGTACATATTTGTAAGACCGCGCCACATCAGACACGGAATGTAGAACATTAATGCTTCAAGAGCGAGCACAAATGGAACCCACTGGTAGTAACCAACTCTACGGTACGGATGTGGACTGAAGGGATGCTTGGTTCCGCCCGGAGTTGTGATTGTACTACGAGGTGGCACATAGTATGTCGATTGGACCCAGCAATAGTTTTCTGTATATTGTTCCCATGCATCTAAACATATTATTTACTTGGCCCATGTTTAGAATAGGGCCGGAAAAAGTGTAAGTATATTCCTAGGCCTGCCTATTCCTAAGCCTAAGCCTATGCGTATGGATGAGCCTATTCCTAAGCCTAAGCCTAAGCCTAAAGCCTAAGCAAAAAATTAGTCTAAAGCTTAAAGTGACTCTATTGTAGCCCCTCCGGAAAACGATATGACCCTGTTCTAAGCATGGGCCATTTACTTAGTAAAAGCAAGGAGTGGATGATTTACGCTATGACAAGAGCATGCAACTAGGTGCATTCTGTGTAGAAAAAATATACCATGCACACGTTGCGTTTTTGGCCACTTATATATACTGTAGTGACCCGAATAAGAGGGGGACTGATATTTATTTGGCTTTTCCAGAGCGGACCCCCCCTTGTTATTCGGTTACGGACTGTTGTTTATTTATAAACCACGCTTCGCCGCCCTTCGTGACTGATATATATCCGGTACTGCAATTATCCGTTCAATTAAACGTTTATTTGTCTTGTTTCATCAGCCTGAGCGATAATACAAGGTTATACTTTAGTAATGTGTTTTCAAAATTTAAGTACACTTTAAAGTTTCGAACTCAAATTATTTGGCCCTGAAGTCATTTATGCGCTACAATTAGGGTTAATTGACATTCATGGACTCTAATTAGGGTTTCGAGACTCTATCCGCTTATGAAGCTTTGATACAGACAAATGATCAAATTTTAGGTTCACGATCGTTTATGGCTGGCTTCGTTTTCAGCTGTATTTCAGGTTTCTAACCTACGATTTTGTGCGTGCACTGTAAATTACATTGAGTTGATTAATCAACTCAGAGACTGAATTTGTGATTCCTGGTTATTTCTGAGTTAACAGTAAACAATAACTCGCTATGAGCTGATTAACTCATTGTGAGTTGATTAATTAACTCAGAATGAAGTTCAGTTCATTCACAATTCTGAGTTCTGAAAGACCAAATTCAAGCAGTGATTCAACTCATTTTGAATTAAAATCAAGTAACTGGAATTTACGGCGTTCACTTTGAATCTGTTCTGTGAGATATTCGATAGTTTAAATCAACCAGGCTTCAAACATTAAAGAAAAAATTAACACACTCACCAGTAAACTGTGCTGGCACCCAGCACTGGATTGGATAGCCGACATACTGTTTTGCACTGACAACAATTGCAAACGCAAACAACACCGCTGATGTGTAATAATAGTTGAGCTTGTCAACAAAATCGTCATCGCATCGCGGATATAAGCCTTTGACCAACGCCGCCACGTAGTACAGAAACATCGATGGTGAAATATGCTTTTGTTCTGTGTACAAAAAATACATCCAATTCAATATCCAGTCACCAAGACAAGAAATTATTTAAGAAGCCAAGTACAATTTGACTTCCCTGTGTTTAGGAAATTCGAGGTATGTTTTTTGCAGAACCCTCGCCAACAGGCTTAGGCCTATAGGTTTACGCTTAATCTATGCATAGGTTTCGACGAAAGCTTTCCTCAGCGTATACCTAAGCCTAAGCCGTTCCCTAAGCTTTTACATATGCTTAAGAGACTATAAGTCTTAATTTTAAATAGGGGTGTTTGAAGTGATCGGAATTGAGCGGATGTAGGTATAAACTCTACTCATGAATATACATATGGGACGTACTGTACGTAAAATGAACCGGATGAGATAGCAGATAGTTTATACATCTGACAAATGTTGTAAAGTATACAAAAGAAAGAGCCGTTTGTTTGTTTGTTTGTTTGTTTGTTTGTTTGTTTGTTTGTTTGTCTTGCAAATATTCTTAAACTTCGTGGTTTTAGTTCTTTAAAGTTGCTTAATAGTCATAAGCATTTTAAAATTTACGCGGTTTATGTTTTAACCGGTTAGAGCGGGAGCCCCTTTAGGAGTGGGGCCAACCAAATGGGGGGTATGGGAGGTGGCTGCTCCGGCCCTGTTCTGTTCCAGCAAAAGTAGTGGACGCCTGAAAATATACCCCCGATGAAATAGCATTATCGATTTTTCGTAATCGCTTACCTTTATTCAAATATACATGACTAAATTTATGATCGTGTCCGCCGCCAGAAGGAAACATGGGTAGCCGACAAACATGGTTGATGCGTTGAAAATATTTTTCGTTCGCATGCTGCAAAAACGCTATTACTTTATGACTTTTGTAAAGTAATTAAGGGTGGTGCTATACTTGTGTGGTACAGTGCCGTCCGTCACCATACGATATTGTAGGTGAGTAAATTCACCTACGATACCGCACGGTAACCTACGGTGACGGACGGCGACGGACGTCGTCAAAAGTATAGAGCTACCCTTATGGTGTACTAAATTTTTTATTGAAAAATTCAACATTTTTAAAATTCAAAACCTAGATGCATTCTAAAGGCAATATTAATTACAATAAGAAATGCACTTAATTGAACATTTTACGTCATAATTAAGTGCAACTTGTCACAAAATCAATTTCAACAAAAATAAAATTGACCAGCGCTTTTTCGTACGACACACGACCAGTGCCTGTGCTATGAACGTCAAACCCAGTACCAACGCAATAACTTTTGGCCAATAAGACCGTTTAAAAATATGTCTTACAGTAAAAGTTTAATCTTTTAAAAACGTGCATAATTATTGCGATATGAGCCAGTTTTTGTGGCTTACACGGTTGAAGTTAACCAGAAATTTTTAAATTTGAAGACAACTAAAATATGTCGAATGAGACACAGTATAGTTGATTTTAATTGTCGATAAAATGACTATTGGTAGGTAGGACACATTTTAACCATTGGGGGCCTGCCTACTATAATTGAGCATAAACATAAAGCTAAACTCAAGCCTAACCATAGCCTAAAAGCACAAGCATACCTAATGTTAAGCCTGAGCCTAGATACAAGCCTAATCTTCCCATCTCTAAGTTCTAGCGCCCCGCATCATCCAGTGGATATACCCTTATCATTAACATGGGCGAGTAGTTCGATGCTATTATTTTGGTTTCCATGTTTCTAAACGTTAAAACGTATATTACGTCTTTCTTCTTTGTTCCTACCATTCGACGACACTTGCCCAAAAAGAGCGGATTTCAAATTTTTTTTGTTGCATATTTCAGGTTTAAATGACCACCTGCGGTTTTTTATTGACAAATTTGATTATTTTTTAAATTTCCATTTTTCGTGGCTTTTAATTTTTACCGTTCGACGTATTTTGTGAAGCTGAGTTAAATGGGGTCAAATTCCTTGCGATTGAGTTAATGGCTGACAAGTTACGTGAAATAGATTGGGGCGGCCGTGCATGCAGCTGACACAGCGATAAAAACAGTTATTTGTCTATACCTCGTCAATCAGTATACTTGAATGATGTTGAAATTACACAATTTCAATCTCTCAACTCCAAAACCTGCGATCGTTTTTATTGTTGATCTTGTTGGAGTAAAATTTTCGGTCCAGCAAAACCGTGTTATCTTAAAATTTTTTACATAATAGTACAAATTGAAACCCGCAATATGTGTGAAAATTGCCAATCATTCACTATGGTTACAAAGCTACCGGCATCTATCAGCAATTGGTAACAGGTACCTCAGAATTATTATACTGTTGTTTCGGAGTATACAGGAAAAGTATCGGTACAGTTTTTAATTATAGCAAGAGTGGATGATCACGGACAAGAGTATGAAGCAGTCGGATTTCACATGGCACCAAAAGTACCAACACGCGTGGCATATTTTCTGTACCCCCACCGGCCACCTTAATTAAAGGGTGGGACGATGTCTCAATATATAATACTCTGTAGTTTTTAGACAATATACGGAACACTTTTTGGCATGGCATATTATGTATTTCTTTGGCTCTGTGCAAATTTCAACCCCCCTCTAAATATGAGATGGAGGGGGTCGGCCAAAAACGCAACGTGCGCTGAGCACGTTGTTTTGTACACAGAATGTACCCAGTTGCACACTCTTGTTATGTTATATATCATCCAACGTTTGTTTTATAGCAAAATATTGATATTTAAATCAACCGTTAACTGAAGCTTGAGTATACATTGCTGAAAAATCATTAAGCATCTATTCAGCAATACATTACGTTAAACTCTGATTACGAAACCAGAGAATAAGCGTTGCTGACCAAAACATTTTTTAAATTTAGATATGCGTACGTTGAAAAAAAAGCTGTATACCTACGCACGCAATAGAAACGGAAATAAAAGCGTAGTAACATTGAACTCATTTTGTACCATCATGCACATAACCTATATTTAGGTTGAAAAAACCTTACTTCCTGTAATCTCAGAACAACAGCATACTGTTTCTTTATGTCTAAGAATGTTTCTGAACTAAATTTCTAAATTATATCAAACAAATTTTCAATGTCAACATTGCCTGCAAAGCTAAAGAATTTGTGGTACATGCTGTATATGGTATATTGAATTTATGTTTAGCTTTTATGAGTATACCTACCTCAATTTTACATATTTGAACATCGGCTTATCCTTTGGATTAGTCGTAGGTGTAGGCTTTATACTTACGATTAAGCATAGTTTTAAGTTTAGAATTAAGAATATGCTTTTTTACTACTGTTACGGCCCTGATCTATACATTGGTCTGAAGATTTGAAAACGCCTGTAGCATATAAAATGTACGCACTGAGTTGAGCTCAGCAAGAAACCTGATAACAGAATTTATAATTTCAGTCGTACCCCAAACAGCTATTTGCCTCTGGTGGCAACTGGGAGCTTGGCGGCGGGCCCGCCAGCTGACCATGCCGATCCGGCGAACGCTGGTTCGAATCAATCCCACATGCCCGAGCACAAATAGTAGATTGAAACTGTCTCGACGCCCCAACAAATTATAAGTGCAGAAGTGTTTACCGTTGCACTCCGAACCTTTTGTGGTCCCGCGAGTAACTGGTGTACCCTTCAGAGTTGGATCAGATATGTATTGTTTGAAACAAGCAATATACTTACCGGACCACGATGCTTCCGTCTCGACCAAATACCGCCAGTGCCTGATACATATAGCTCACTGCGATATACCAGAGACATATGTAGTATATATTACATTTACTTTTAATGGTAAAACACACACTCTTCATTTATCAAATTCGCAATGCAGGATTTAATATAAACAAGCAGACCCTAAAATGGTCAGAGAAACGGCCAAACCACGCCCGCAGTCGCGCTGCCGAGAAATGTGGTTCATTTCAAACAAAATTCAAAAATTATTAGCGTCTACCTGTGACCGTAATGACCTTCAATTGCGCGATGGACACTATGATTTCCTCTCTATACGAGAATGGTCACTGGCGGATCGAATAGCATTGCACCCCAGTCTATATACTATTTAGTATGGATCAAAACCATTTGAAAGTACATTCCTAAGTATAACCTTGCGTTTATCGGTCAAGCTATTGACACAAGACAAATAAAAATCTTTTACAAAAGATTACCAAATATTTTAAGTAAAATTTTTTATGAGGTATGAACTCATTTGCTGAGAAGCTTTTTTACATTTAACAAAAGAGGGGCAAATGCTAAGATAGTGAGGTTGAGCACTAAAATGGCGTTCAGCTTCTTGTTCGCTTGACTCGCAAGTGTTTTTTCCGCTATTGTATCTCGCGCGCCCTCCTTATAAATTTTTAATCCACCACTGTCCCTGGGCCACACATATCCTGCATCTTTTTCGGATTTTATCATTGAAGAAAGTTAAAAACAAATAGCGTTGGGCGAATAATTATCTGGTTCATTGCGTTTGTAAGATTTCTTACCATTTGATGGTTCCACAAAAGTGAAAAACAGAATGTTACAAGTATGTGATTTAAAAGTGTTTTAAGGAAAGGTAGGTAGAGCCGCAAGCTTGAGTCGAACCCTACCGAACCGGCATTTACTCAGCGTTCCTGCAAATTAATTTGCCAACAATCTGCTCGACGGCGGCGCCTGTTGCAGTTCCTATGTTTGATAGTCATATCTTTTGCTATTGCGCGCATGTTATCTTTGTTTTTCTTATCAATATGCAACACCTTTACGTTCTAAATATAAGTGTCCATGTGTATCTTCCATTTTAAAATGGCGAAGACAAAAATAGCAATTGCAAATTCTGGCAGGATCTTTGCGATAAACAGATTGGGTTTTTAGTCTAAAACTAAAATCTAAGCTTTATTTTTTAACTCAGAAACGATATAAAGGCCGTCCGTCACGTCCGTCACCGTGTCACCGTCCGTCACAATACGGTATCATACGTGTGTAATTTGTGTACGACAACGCACGGTGACGGACGGCTCCGTACGGGTGACACGCGGCGACGGACGGCGCCGAACGGGTGACGCACGGTGACGGACGGCGCGGCACGGGTGACGCACGGTGACGGACGGCGCTGTACGGGTGACGCACGGTGACGGACGGCGCTGTACGGGTGACGCACGGTGACGGACGGCGCTGTACGGATGACGCACAGTGAAGGACGGCGCTGTACGGGTGACGCACGGTGACGAACGGCGCTGTACGGGTGACGCAGGGTGACGGGAGGCGCTGTACGGGTGAGGACAGCGCTGCGACGAGTATCGCGCCGCCTAAAAATTGTGGAGCCCAAATAAAGGGAAGGGGGTGGATTGAGAAATAAATAACAGTAAGTTCTCGTATATCGTTTGTACACATTATGAAGAGGTAAAATAAATAACACTAGCCCCCTCATGTTCTAGTCACTGCAGTATGTGGTGAATATAAATACCATAGCGCATAATTAGTTTTACGTTACCTACATATTAATTTGGTTTGTAATATTACTGTAGCGACCCGAATAAGAGGGGGTAATAAGAGGGGTCACCCATTTTGAGTCCCAATCAATAGAAATCCGTACCCTAATAAGAGTGTAAGCGGATAGTTCCTAAAACCTATTAGTGTCAATTATCCGTAATTGAGTGCATAAATGACTTCTGGACCAAACAGTTGAGGTCGAAACTTTAAAGTTTACTTAAGTTTTGAAAGAACACTAGTAGGTATAACCAGCTTAATTCAGTGGATAGTTGCAATATCGCATATCAGTAACGAAGGGCGGACGAGGGCGGGTTAGACACAAATAAAAGTTCGTAACCGAATAACTGGGGGCTACCCTCTGGAGAGCCCAAATAAATATCAATAACACCTCTTATTCGGGACACTACAGTTCAAAGCTTTGGCTATAGAAATATTTGACTAGTAAAATCAAGTACCTATGCAGTCTTACTGTGCTGAAATTTTTGTAAAATTTAAACTATAGTTTTTCAATGCCAAGGCTATTACTTGAACCGAGTTTGAAATAACAAATTTGCTCTTTCAAACCATCTTTTGCATCAAATTAAATCATTTGACGCTATTTTAAGGAACGGAACGGAAATCGCGTGCTCTAAATTCATTTATACAGAAACTGTCTATTAAGACCGTATGCTGTGTGCGTTGCTTGTATTACGATTTATCAAAAAATATATATAATGGGTATCAATTTATAGTCTGTTGATTTTGGGATACTACAGTAGTATATAGCGGTTCATTTTAATTATTCAACAAATAAAGCGAAGTCAAATTTTTCAAATGAACAAAAAGTTAAAGCAATATCTGATCTGCTATTGTCGAATAATTTATATATACCATTTTGATTTAATTACAATGATATAAGATTCTGAGATACGCCCGGCGATTTATTCCATACATTGTTATCGGTCATTTGGTAAGGATTGAGCTATACTTTTATTGGCGTCCGGCGTCGTCCGCCACCCGTTTGGCGCCGTCCGTCGCCGTGTCTCGCCGTACGGCGCCGCCCGTCACCGTGCGGTATCGTACGCAAATAACTCACGCACGATAACTCATAGCACGAACGGTGACGGACGACGCCGTACGGATGACGCATGGTGACGGACGGCGCCGTACGGATGACGCATGGTGACGGACGGCGCAGTACGGGTGATGCGCGTAGACGCACGGTGCCGGACGTCACGTATAGCGCAACCCTTTACTGTGTTTTGTTCTGGCTGAATGCGTGTACACACAGGAGCCAGCGCAGAATCTTTTAGGTGATGCAGGCATACAAATAAAAAACTGAAATTTTATGTCTTCTTCAGCATTTTAATATAAGAAATTGGAGATTTCGCTGTTTGTTTATGTTAAGCCAAATATATCTTATAGCAGAAAAGTTGTGCCCGGCTGTGCTGTGCGCTAAAACAGGATGGGATGTAAATGACAAAGACGACCGATAGGGTATACAACATGAGGCTTGTCTTCGGCTCCGGCATAAGATCGACCTCCAAGTTCAGCTCCGGCTCCGTTAAAATTTTTGGTTGAGGCTCCAGCGTTTTCGGCCTTAAAAACTTTGGATCATGTACACTTTAGGTACTGCTAACCCAAATCCCACCGTCCCAGCTAAAAAAATTGATAGCTTTTACTTTGTATTTATAAATTATCTCAAAATTAGCCCAGTGGAAAATTTGCTTCGAATACGCACCGTCAAGTACTAAATACGTTATACTTAATATATGTGCATATGCCGAGTCGCGTCGCGAGATTACAATCTAGGCGTCACTTTAAATTCCGGTCGCTCTTGATTCAAGAAGACGCCGAACATATATGGTGCTAATTAGTGAAAGGCTAGCTTTCAAATCTGGCAATCTGTAAAGGGCACATTTGAATTTCCAATAACACAAAACCCATGAGCTCACAAGTTTTGAATCCAAACCTTCCCTCACGCTATGTGACTTTCTACTCATAGCGAGTCTGTCATCCTGAATAATAAACAGCTTAGCGTGGGGTTAGCGGGCGACAACTCCATCTTAGTTAGCGTCTTTTCTAAATGCGAAAGATTCAGAAAAGGCACAAAATTGATTCAAAGAGTTTGGCTGTTACAGAAACTTACCTCTCCTACATTTGTGTCATGAAATTGATATTAATACGGTGCGCTATACCAATCATCAAACGCAAAAAATACACAATTAAACTCAGCGCAGTGCTTACACAGTAAAATATATACATGAACAAACACAGATTTCTAAACTGTTTAAAATACATTTTTGGATCCGCTGTAGTCCAAAATTTGTGAAACTATATATTAAGTCTTTAAAAATTGAATTTTAATTGAAAGTATTCGGGAAGATTTTATGAGGAGCCAAATCGGCATTAAGTACCGATATATTTTAAGACTATAGACGGTCCTAAAGGTTCGGCAAATATTACTTTTAACAACCTAAACATGCTCCAAAGTTTAAGCCTCCTCAGCGTATTAAAATAGCACAAGTCTAAAGGAAAGCTTAAGCCTAAGCCATAGCAAAAACTAATAGTCTAAAATTTATGCCCACTCTATTGTGGTCTAGCGAGAAAGCGGAAACTAGTGAATTCAGAGAAAAGATGGCGGGGCGGCGTACGCCACCTCGTCAGGAACGTTTTTGTAATAAACTAGTACGGTCCTTGTCGAGAAAAGGGTGACGTTCGATTGAATCGAGCAGGAGACGAACACAAGTATTTATTAGTAATTACAATCTTCTAAACCGAATAACCACCACTATTGAAGCAGTTGCATATATAAAAAACTATTTTATGAATTGTATGTTTTACGCTCATAGCAATCAGCTTGTGGGTCACTTCCCTTTTATAGAGCAAGAGGTTAAAACAAGTGTTTGAGAAACGAAAATTGAGATTCGGAAACGCGAAAGCAAAATTTAATTTCGGATATCCGGATATCTGGATACGACAATAATTTTTACAATATCTGGATATGATAAAATATTCCATGCCCATCACTATTAGACATAGACCCTTACTCCTGGGCTTAATAGGCTTAAGCTTAGGTTAAGGCGCAGGCTTAGGCTTAGGCTTAGGCTTTAGGCTTGGGCGTAGGTTACTAAATCTCAGACTTAGGGTTATGTTGAGGCTTGAGGAATAGTGTTATGGTTTAAACAAAGATTAAACCTTAAATGACTAATGGGTTAAACCTTAGGCTTAGGATTAGGCTTAGGCTTAGCCTTAGGCATGTGTTTGAGTCCCACCTTCCACCATATCCCGACACCCCAGATATCCCGAGCTTCCAAAAGTCCACTTTCGACTCCCGAAATCCCAAAATCCCAAAATCCCACCTTGGAACATAAGTATTCCGAAAACTCCAAGTCCCAAAATCGAACCTTCTACCGTATCCCGAAACCCAAAATCTCACCTTCGTCTCCCACAATCCGAAAATCCGAAAATCCCACCGACCATATTTTTCCGAAAAAAATTTCAAAATCCAACCTTCGACTATATCCCGAAACCTTAAAATCTCAAAATACCACCTTCAATCATGTCCCGGAATCTCAAACTCCAACCTTCGACCATATCCCAAAAATCCCAGAATCCGCAAATCTCAACTTCGACCATATCTCGAATTCCCAAAATAGCAAGATCTCACCTTCGCCCATATCCCAAAATACATCCCGAAACCCCAACTTCAACCATATCCTGAAATCACAAAATTGCAAAATCCCACCTTTGACCATAGCTCTATATACAAAATCCCACCTTTGGCCATCACACGACATTCAAATGTCCCAAAATATCACCATCCACCATCCCTCACATTTTTCTGGATAGGATGGTGGGATTACGGGACGGCAAAAAGGTAACAACATGGGCCAAAAAGTTTCATAGTATAAAAATTGCAACGTTTGTTGAGTTTGGTTACAAGTTTTCGTTTCATTTTAAGAGTGTGAATTCAAAACTTTTATTATGCGCTAAAATTAGCAAGAGACACATTATTGTTAAAATTCTCTTCACCTGCGGTTCTGCCTGTGGCTTTCGCATTTTCCACTTTTGGTTGCACCTTGACATCCTGTAGTTCCCGTCTTTTGATTATTGCAGCAAATCTTGACTGTATTTCTTCAAACATCCTATTTACTTTACGTAAAAAAGGTAAATAAAGGTGTGACTCTTGCTGTATTAGCAGCAAAAGGACCGGCTCCAGTGTTATTTCCAGTTTTCGTCATTAAAACCATTTTGGTCCATGTATAGTGTGGATATTTTGTTCCCTATGGTTTGTTATTCTGTTGTTAAAACCGTTTCTATTATGCAAACTACTTTGCTAGTTTGTGGGATAAGGATCCAGTTCTAACAAAGCAGTTATTATATATCATCTGCTAGTAACTCTAGAGAAACGATTTTTAATTAAGTCAGGAATCAAGTATTGAACACTTATAAAGTTATTGCAGCATCTGTCCATTCTAAACATACAATGCTTTTGCAAATCGTAAGGTCCGGCCGGAGGTAGGAACCGGGAGTTCAGACATTTTTTAGCAGCTGGAAATGCGGTTTACGGTTAGTTTCAAACTAGCACCCTTCTGTGTCAGGCAGACGCTGTTAACATTGCGCCACACAGCTTTCCTCTCAAACTGCTTCTATCGTCGACATTGTCAAAAGTTCGTTTCCCGGCGGCGGTACTCAACTTTCGGCAAAACTTTGAACAGGGTTCGTGTAACCGGGTGGTTCCAATATGGAGGTCTCACTGAGTCGGGCACTGCAAACGGAAAGCACGTGAATTATTGCAGACTTCGGCCGGAAACTAAGTTAATTTACCAGTATATGACAAGGTTATATTTATCATACGCAAGACTGCTAATAGATAACAGAGGCCTAGGGGCAACATCTAGGTCTAATAAAGGGGAAGCAGATGGTGAGCAATAGTGTAACACAGAGTGCACGAGTAGGGCCCACCGGACAATACGAAACGGTTTCGTTTTGTTACTGTTTCGCAAAACAGTAAAAATGATACGTTTGGAAGAACATCATACTACGCAGTCAAATACTGCAACGGATGATGTCCTTAGTAACACTAAATTTCCAAAAGAGATAAATGGATAAACCGCTTATATTATTCCTAACAAAATGTAAAAGCGAATTTTACAGTAAATCGTTGAGAATTTAATAAGGTGATTTTTTATTCATATTATCAATTATAAACTACCTTGAATTCCAAAAGATGACGAACGAACGCACATGTTAGCTTAGTGTACCTATATGTTCTGGGTTATGTCAGATATTCATGTATATTTCTTAATGTGTAAAAAGAAAAATTGAACTATTATTAGTTACCTATCTAGTCTGCTCATCAATCGCGAAGTTGAACGATGAACGAAAGCATAGCTAAGGCGTTTGAGCTGTTTTCTAATGGACGAGTTGATGAATTGTTACGATTGAAGAAACAATTTGTTGCTCCATATTTGCCGTCTCTTGTCAGGCTGTCTCTGTTTGGAAATGGTAAACTTCTACTTCTAGGGATACGACAATTAATCGGGTAATAATCGGCACTTTTCGTAAGTGTCCGCATCAGCACTGCAAAAAAATTGCCGATTTTTTGTTGATATATTTTGCACATTACAGTCAGTTTCAATGAAATGCTACCAGTTTCACTTTTTGGCAGTTATCTGTGCGGCTGATGAGGAAACTATTATCTCTCTTAAGTTTGTGTTTGAAAAATTAATAGAAATGAACCGTTCTCGTAAAATCAGAATGGTTTATGGTTGTTATGTCGCTATAATGATATAATGTTGCATTCTATCTGTTCTTCAAGCATCGTGATTTAAAAGTAAAATCGGTATCGGCGCCTTTTAAAAATAAAGATCGGCATAGGTAGCGGCATTGGCAAAAATTTTAGTATCGGCTAGAAATTCGCCTGTATCAATTTTTGCGGATGTCGATTTTTATTTGGAATATATGGCGGTGCCGAAGGCGATACTGATTTCAATTTTAGTATGCGGTGCTGAAAGAACGGATAGGGTACAAATTTATAGCATTATAAATTAGCATTATAAATGCGAAAACTTAAACCCAAACAACCACAAACGATTATTGAGCGAGGCGAAACGCCGAGGTGGATGTCCGGCCGTCTGTCCGTCCGGAAAGAATCTCAGGAACCACTGAACCGATTTCGATCAACATTTTTTGTTTGAATGCTTATTATCCGGTCATGTTAGTGTTAACTTCGTATTGGGTTCTTAAAATTTTACATGCGTATTAGCTACAGGCTAATTTGCATAATCGGCTAAGCGTAAATTAGGTCTTTTTACTGTATTTCACTAATTATTCGGATTAAACGCAATCTAATTTCTGTCTAAAAGGTTTTTGTGTACAAGAAATCTGAATAAATTGTCCGATAATTGAGTACTTAGCTAATAGCTAATTTGTATATTCGCATAATTAATATATATGCCTTAATTAGGACTTTTTTTACAACATTTCGCTAATTATTAGGGTTACAAGCAATCTTCCAAAGCCTATAATGGAATAATTAGGTAATAGCTAATTTGCATTTTAGCATAATTGATAAGCCTAAACTAAAATTGGGACTTGTTAAATCATTTCACTGATTACTAAAAGAAAGTAGGCGTGCTAAATGTGCGTTATAAGCTTGAAATGTTTGACTCGACGGATTATAAAATATGTTCGAGCTTCGTTCAATACATGTTCCACTACGACTGGTAATTTGATTAGAACGGTTCATTTCAACTGATCTTTTCAAACACAAAAGCAAGAGATATAACAGTTTTTCTGATCAGAAGCAATGATATATGTCAAATTGCCAAGAATTAAAATTGATAGCATTCCAACTGACTGTTATATGCAAAAAGTGTCAGCAAAGAATCGGTATTTTTTGCAGTGACGATGCCGACTAATCGTCCCTCAATATTAACTCCACTATGCGTGTATATTCGTGGGGATAGAGATGGACGTTACACAGTAATAAAGTATATGTCAGACATAACTACATATAGGCATATTGTTTCAAAGGCTAAATTTAAATTTCTTAATTTTGACTAGGGATGTGCCGGTACCAAAATCTTTGACAGTGCCGATACCGATTTTAGTTTTGAAAATAGATTACATAATTAGACGACTTAAATCATAGCCACCATAATACTCAGGAAAACTATCGATTATGGTCGTGTCTAATTTTGACTAAGTAATTGCTATGCGAGGGTAGATGCTTGCCAATTATATAATATATTATATATGTATATATCAGGGTTCAACCGGATACCAAAAATGCCGGAGCCGTCAAGCAGTATTAACGCTAATTGCTAACGTGTTCGATGCATGATATTTTACGTCAACTTGTACTAAAATGAATTTTCAATTCGGTAACAGTTATAATTCATTAACCCGTTTTAATGAAATACCCTGGATTGAGCTTTTGCTTTAAATAAATTTGTTTGTATATACACTATACGTGTTGTGATAAACGGTTTTAGATAAATATGCATCAGCAGTGGATGTGTGGCTGGCGCAGTGTCCTCGTGCAAATACTATTGTTGACTTTTGGTCCGTTGATTTTGAAATGCTCATAAATGATCTACAAAAAGACGTCATACTAAAGTACCGCTAAAGTTGTTTTGTATCCGATCTAGAATGCACCTTGATATGTAAAGCCAAGTACTTATATACGTATGGCACTTTAACGTACAATATACATTCGTGATCAACCATTACAAACCATGCACAAGACCGCATGTTTGAATTAAACCGGAGATGAGTATCAGCGAATCACATTTTGTCGTTTGTTGAAAACTGTTGTTTGCTAAGGTTTGCAGCACGTTCTGCTATGTGCTAATAACGTGGTTTGTACTGTTGAGGTATACAATAAATTATATAATGTGATTAATTAGGATTTTCTATTCAGACGGATATCCTTGAATTTCAGACGAAAAACTCTATCGAGTTCAGCGCCACGTTTGGAGCCTCCTCTGGTTGGCTGCGCGAAACGATTTGAACAAGGATCAAGCGCAGAGAAGTTTCGCATTTTGTTAAGCGAATTGCTGTATTTCAAACTCTGGGTAACTATTGTTTGCCAGGATTTTCAAATGTATTTCTTGTTTATGCTTTCTTTTAACTTCGTATAAATATAGCCTAGTTTAACTAAAAATTTAACGTTTACTACAATAACATTAGACTGTCTAATCATTTTTTCAAGTTAAAAATACACGAGAACGTTTGGTTTGACAGGCGTAGTTTACTGCAGCAAATATAATTTATGATTTAGGAATCTGAATGTCATCCTGTGCCACCATGGCGGCAGTTTGAATTATTTGACAATCCGAGTTTTCACGAACACGTTAGCTATTTGCTGATCATTGCCGTCATTGGTAGGCTATGAATTTTTTTAATTCTATGTTTTAACTTAAGTTCTGAATAAAGTTCTGAATCGTATTTACACCGGGACAGCATTATTCAAATTCCTGCTTGCGCGGTGCTTTCGTGATTTTACATACTTAAATGATTCTAGATGCACGATTCGTAGTTTCTTTACTTTAAAGGAAGTAGGATATAACCCGATATCTCCTCTAAGGTTTAGCATTACGCTGGCTCGTAAATAAACTTTCTGTAGTTAGTTTATATTTGTTACAAATCGCATATTTTCCATTTTCGTGCGAATTGTAGAATTACCGCAAAGTTTGCTTGATCTGTGCTCATTATGTCGTATTTTGCTTCACTACGCTTCGTCTGACATTATTATTCAACGTATGATTGCCAATATGCCGTATCGGTTTCGGATGGGTAAGTAAACAATAAACACAGGCCTAATGATTGCATGTTTTAATTAAGCTTTACATAAATAAGTTAACTCATGTTTATTGAATTTTTTATCCCGTTTTTTATTTTTAACATGATAAAATGAATTAACTACTTTGTTTTTGTCTTTTTCACCGCAAACTAGTTGGATACTAAAAGCAAAGTACTGTCATAGACTAAAAGTATTCCATTCTCCGCCTGAAAATGCTGTTTTACTAGAACATTATCTTCAACACATGTATCAAAACAGAATAATTTCAGGCTTCTGAATTCAGATATACTATTTTTTGTATAATTTTTGTTGAATTCCAGCTCACCATTATTAACATGTCATTATTTGATTTTATAGTTGTCGATAACGCATTGTTGAATCATGCTGAAGCGCAAGATGAAGACGGTTCTTTTATTCCGATGCAACGCTCGCGGTTGCTTGAAGCTCTGTGTGAGCTGGATCCGACATACAAGCAGTACATACGGCAGTACTGTGTTAGTACCGAGTATATATCTTATAAGCGATAATAAAAACTACAACGATGGCAGGGCGCAACCAAATATCTGACTCCGGTTCCGGCAAAAGTCGACATCCGGTTCCGGTATTCTACATTACCGGATATTTATAGCTGAAATGTATAACATAACTTTGTATTATACTATTACTTATGACCAAAATTTAGAATATTTTGCTGTGAATTTATTTCGAAATAGTAAAAATTAGGGTTTCAGGAAGATGAGTTAATGCTAAGACTTTTACGGAAGCAAAAGTATGACTTATAAGCAAGTAATATATATTAAATAAGGGTGATTAAGTTTAATTTTTTTGTTTAAATATGCACTTTAATATGTGGATACAGTTCCGGTATTTTTAGGTATCCGGTTGAACCCTGAACGGTAAATACGTATCTTATTTGTTAGATAATGATGTTTAATGGTTGATTGTTTACTGGGTTAGTCGATTTTATTAAAAATATTTGTTGTGATTTAGTTAAATGATCATTTACCTTTTTCTCTTCTTTACTGCAGGAAAAAGTTTCGCTGTGAAATTAAAAAAATGGCCACACCAAATTTGTAAACGTTGCATTGTGCTGTTGGAGTATTGAAGCTAAAAATTTTGAGAAAAATCTAGCATGCATTTCTGAACACTTTGTAACTATCTTTTTGCATTTTAGATTGATAACTTGAAACTGCCTGGCCTCGTGCTGCGACTGATCGATATCAACTCAAGTGATGAATTAAAGGATGTTGTTGCTGTTTTGTCATGTGTGTTGCGCGGCTCAAATAATGCCGGTCGATTGTGGTTGAGTCAACATTTTATCAATGTTCAAGGAGTAAGTTAACAGCTTACCAGGGATTCGGTTGTTCCTGACTAAGTGTGGGGCTTCATGAAAATCTTGGAGGGGTAATATTCATCAACAACATTACTGACTTTGAGAGCAAAGTCGCATTTAAACATGCCTGATCAATCGTTTGCACGCTTATTTATTACATTACAACTGAAAAATTATTGAAAAGAAGTGTTTAATGACCACAAAAGTTTTAATCGTTAAGGCTTAAAAATGCTCACCTGGGCGACCCGGGTTGCAAAATGTCAATTAGAAAGCTCGAAGCTGTGCAAATGAAGTTGTTCGCAATGTTAAGTTTATTGCGGAATATAACATTCCGTTAAGGTTAATGTTTGCTGGTTTGTTTGGTTCTTGATATTCACTAATTTTATTACGTTCTATTCTAGCAACGACCTGGTGTTTCTGGTACATCTTCGGCAATTTCTAACTCAAAAATGTCTAACTCGTCGCTTACTGTTTTGAAAACGAAAATATTCGATTTTATGGAGACTTTAATTCAAAAACGAACTGCTGGGGGTGGATATTTGATGACGGTGTCGAATACAGCAGAAGCGTATTCATTGATTCGAATTTATTCAATACTGAAGTGTTTAGGAAATATTAGGTATGTTATGTGTATGTTGTGGTTAGTTCATAACCAGTCGTACTGCATATATTGAGCGAAGCTCGAGCACACGTCAGCAATTAAGGTAATATGCAAATTAGCTATTAGCTAACTGTTCAATTATTGGTTTTGGAGGTTTGTAAACAATTTATTCAAATTTCTCGCACCCAAAACCTCTTTAGTGCTAAAATTGGATTACTTTTAAACATAATAAAATTAGTGAAATATTGTAAAAAGTCCTAATTTAGGCTTATAAATTATGCTAATATGCAAATTATCTATTAGCTAACTACTCGATTGTCGGTGTTGGAGGTTTGTAAACAGTCTATTTAGATTCCTCGCACCCGAAAACCCTTTAGTGTTGAAATCAGATTGCTTGTAACTGTAATAATTAGTGAAATAATGTAGAAAGTCCTAATTTAGGCTTAACTAATAATGCAAATTAGCCTGTACCTAATAAAGGAAAATTGGTTTTCAAATAAAAA
This sequence comes from Enoplolaimus lenunculus, assembly GCA_030248215.1. Taxonomy (NCBI): domain Eukaryota; kingdom Metazoa; phylum Nematoda; class Enoplea; order Enoplida; family Thoracostomopsidae; genus Enoplolaimus; species Enoplolaimus lenunculus. The sequence goes on along the minus strand of JASANG010002252.1, from coordinate 124,517 downwards.
AAGTTTATCAAAATCGGTTTAGCCGTTCTTGAGATTCTTGTCAGACGGACGGACGGAGGGGCATCCACCGCTCGACCCCAGAGTAAATAACGTAAAACGCTTCGCGAAACTCCGAGCTTCGCTCAAAAATAAATTATTTATTTAGCATAATTTCGGTATCTCTAAGAATAAAGCTATAGTTATCATGCGGCACTGTCCGTCTCTGTTCGTCAGTATTCTGTCACCGTGTGGTATAGTTTGCGAGCAATTATCCTAAGATTCCGCAAGGTAACGGACGATAACGCCAATCATAACAATCAGTAGCGACTACTGAACATTGACAGCAGTGTTTCGAGTCATTTTCAGATGGAAATCTGAACTCACAAACGAGATAAAGTATTAAAGTTTTGAAATGTTTTTAGTTTTTAAAACATTTAATGATTCATAACCGATAAGACATTGCTTCTCCTATTATTGTTTAGAATGAAAGATGCCGAAATCAATACTGCAGTGCGATTGCTATGTAGTCGGCTTATTGAATTGAGTCCACTTGGGTCCAAATTTATTTGCCTTGGATTGGCAACGTTGACCGCATGCCAGAGTATGCTAGGGTAAGAAGATTAGATTCTATGATGTGAGAGTTTAGCCTATTTGGTTGCATCTAAGTGCTGGTTAATCGGCATCGGTAATATCGACCGTTTCATGTATAGGCATCGACACTGCTAAAAATTACCAATAATCGCCAACGGCATAATTTTGGTGTCGGCACATAACTACTCTCGAGTTCTTTTCCTTACCCATTGCACCATTTCTTTCAGTTTTGTGTATTAATGTATTGTCATCTTGAAAATGTTTATGTTTTTCTGTGAAACTTTTATTAAGCGTGCAACGTTATTGAAAATTACTAGTTTCTCATGTAACAGTAAAATCAAATTGTACTTTCAGTGTGCCCGGTGAGCCCTCAGGAAGCGAATTGGAATTAATCGTGGTTGATTGGCTTCGCTGGCTAATGAGGTCACTGCCGACTTCGCCAGAAATTGTTGACTCAAATGGGTTCGTAAGTTTAGAAGCAGAACGAGTTCCCTAAAAAGTTGCGCCACAAGTACGCGAAAGCAAATAAGTTTTTTCGAAAAGGGATAAGCCAACTAAACTAGACATTGTTAGCTATAGACTTTGTAGTGTCATGAGCCAGAGTTTTACTGAAGTAGTACATAATAGATGTATCAGTTTGCCACAACATCATATACGTAGTTTGATAATTGTTCTTCGGCTGCCCTCCTAATCTGTTGCCTTTTCAGCTTCATTATGGACTTAATGGACGACTTTTCGCTTCGAGCCACATGTCCATACCATCGCAGTCGATTTTTATTAGAGCGTCGCCGCTTTGGCAAAGGCCAGACCGGAACCGGTCTATAACCGAATATAGCATGTAAAATGTTCTCTGTTACAAGAATTTGAGTCGCGTAAAATATGTTTACAGGTTTAGGATTAATTTTAGCTTGAATTTTTAATTTTTGCTTAAGCGTATGTAATCTTGAACTTCTTGACTTACGCTTTAATGCGATCGCAGCAAAATGCTAAAGAGGTTTACGTGTAAAAAGCATTTGTAAGAAATTGAGAACATCACCGTAAATATCACGTAGCCGGCTATGGATATCAGCTTTTACCGGATATTGAACCATGCTCGGTACTCTATGTTTTCACAAAGCCTGCTTATTGCAGCTGTTGGCACCCGATCAACGCTGTTTGTTGAGCAACAAACGTGTGGACCAGTTTCCGCTTTTGGAGACGTGCGTTTAGATGGCGTCTGCGGTTGATTTTTCCGGACTGAACCCAAATTAGTAATCGCCGATTACCACGTGGTCACGAAGCCGCTGTTCTAAAATTTCCCCAACAACCTTCATGCCGTATTCAAGGAATAACAGCTCAAAGAGTACCCTTAATTGTTGTGGTTGTTTTCCAGTCGCTCGGTATCACCTCAGTTGCTAAAAATTGCACCAATGTAGCTAGAAGTTATCGAGAACACTATTGACAGATGTCAGAGGTGAGACCAAGAGCAGCAGCACCAGCAGCTTTACCATCTTTTATCGAACTCAAAGCCTGCCGCAGTATAGTTTCTTTCACCGGTATCTAAATTAAAGCTAGTTGCATGAGTTTTGGTTTAGTTCAGCAGCTGCTGAAAGTATGTTAACCACCGCCTGGATGCACGACGCGTCTGACATATCCTTCTGCGATTGCGCTGCCCTGTACATTGTTTTTGTCTGTCCAAGTCTTGATGCCGTAAGCCAGTTTGACCTTTATTTGCTCAGGCAATAGCAACTGGGCGCTTGGCTGTGGCGTTTTAGCGCAGTACATAAGGTGGCCGGATTCAAGGCAGCTTTTCTTTTACTACTTAAGATGTAGATCCTTGCACTGCTAAGTTCTGCGACCGGCTTTGCTGCTTGTGTTCCTCTTTACTACCTGTTTTCGACAGACTGCCTTAGCCGTTCAAAAGACTTGACATCTATGTTTGCCAACATTGATCATCTCGTTCGCTAGTTGGTGAGTGACCAAATTTTGATACTTCATTTTGATTCTGGGTTCACGAAGTTTCTGTGATCATATCCCGATCTGTATCTTGTGGACAGCTAGTTGAGAATGCGGGTGTAGCGCTAGATCGCTTACCACCAGATATGTTGCAAAGTACAAGCTTCACTTGGCACTGTTTTCGTGTCGAGAACTTTTTTGGCTGATTCGTCAGTGAATCACTATTCAGTGGATTTGACACAGTGCCGGTGTGCTTTTGTATGTAATCTGTGCTATAGCGACTTCCTAAACCTGTCTTTTAGCAAACAGATCGGACTCTCGGTAAATTCTAGCATCTGTTCGTCATCTGTATTCCGTACACCATATCCTTGACCACTGTGATCTCCAGAGAACCCTTTGGAATTTTTACTTACGTGACCATTTAGGTCGCCACTTATGACGATACTGTCACCAGCGAGATCAGACAGTGCGGCATCCGACAGTTGTGCCCAGAATTGGTTTTTATGGCGCGTATATACGCCGATATAAAGGTGAACAAATTGCAACCAATACAAAGGCGAACTCCAATTAGGACTACAACCACGTGTTGTAGACGGTAGCCATTCAGGCTAAAAAGCCTTAAAGCGGTTGACTTTTCGTGGTATGTCGCCTACTAGATAGCTTTTGTGGCCGGGGTTGTTAACTGTTAACCTTTGGATAAAAAATTTTTAATCCTCAAGCCTGCGGCGTTCTAGATATTTCCAATTGCTCGAGACTCGCTTGGCACCAGAGGTTTTTTCAGAAGAACGTGGTCTACGCCTGCGGGGAGGCAAGGGCATGGCTTTGCACGCGTTTTTACACGCCTTTTATGTGGATTAACATTAAATTTATTTGTTTTGTAGAACTTCTTCTCGGGCGACGTCTCCTGCGACTTTAAGTGCGACAACCACCACAACTGATCGTGACGAACGTGGTTATGAGAATATGCTGTTTTTAATGGCGTTACATTTTCATTCTGGACAGTACAATCAGCTTACGTCACTCGTATCCAGCGTACTTGGGTTAAAGGTGAGCTTATACCAATGTGTGCGTATGGGGGTGATAGTTTACAAAACAGTGTGAACTTGTGAAAAATTGTATCGTTGCAGCGATAGAGTTTACAAGCGTAGGTAAAATGACAAGAAATATTCACACAAAAGTGGTGGTTTCCAAGAAGATTGTCTTAAACAAAATCTGCGGAAGAATAAGACAACTATGTATATAAAGTTTACAGTTAGCTTGCCTAGAGTTATTGACCAATCATACAGCTGTTTACACTATGTTTGCGAAGAAAACTTATCTCGCCTCGGTCATCTTTCTTGAAAAATAAAAATGTCTTTGCAAGATTACTTTTGAACACATACATTGGGTTCAGCTATCCGTATTAGCAAAGCAATCCAACGTAATTGTTATGTGCGCACGTTGGGATAGGTTGTCGACTCGTGCCTGGCCTTCGATAAATTATCAAATCCACTGTTTGATTGGTTATTTCCTAAATATCCTAAAATTATAAATCTAGAATAGTAGCTTTTAAAACTATTCATGTCGAAATATCGGTGCAGCATTGGTTATTACACTGGTTGCTGAGCGTTTATTTTCAGTGCCAAATCAGAGCAAACAACGTCGGAAAACTGAAAACAATTTTTGTCAACGATATTTTTCCAGAATCGGTAAAGAAGCTATAATAATATTGTTATTTTGACCACTGCAACGGAACCACCAACGCTACAACGGAAATACCTGCTTGTTTGCAAGCATAGGAAGCTATGTGTATACGTCTAATTTCTTTGAGATTTTAGTCTACCTTAAAATTCGTTAAGTTTTGAAAACCTTAAGAATGTTTTACTGCTTAGATTGCAGAGTGGTTGATCACATCATTAAAACGCGGCACGTTTAAGAAAATACAAAAGCTGCTCGTGTGAATTTAAACAGTTATCAGGAATATTTTTGTTCTGAATGTTTCAATCAGTAATATTATGAACTGTTAGTATTCAGTGTTATGATGCTTCAGGTTGTTGCAGAACGTGCAGCTCTTATTCCTGTTACTCCAAATCTGACTGCGTCACAAACAGCGTTTTTGCCTGCGCACTGTGTCCAACATTTATTGCAGAGCCGGATTTTCACGAAGCATAAAGTTACTATCAAGGTGATTTGCCGTTGATAAGCTGGTATTTTCAAACAAATATGGAGCTTTTATTATAGCCTTTCAAAACTAAACATTTCGGTTTTGCTCTGTTTAGAGTTTTGATGTGTCTTATACGCGAATCCTTATCAATAAGCGCGTGACTGATCGTATAGAAAACTTAATTTTAGATAACGATTACATTTCATGTATTCAGTTAGGTTTAAATTAATGTAACTATCAGGCTGTATATACTTTCCGCATTGTCAGGAAATGGTTAATCTAAAATGCATACTAAACGACACCATGCGGGCAACATTTTCAATAATCCATTTTGTATGTTTTATTCATCATCAATATCCTTTGCCTTGAATTCTCCTAGGACTGGATAGTCAACCAGTTACGATGTTGCCGCCTTCCATTACATCCGATTGTCCCCCAACTTATTGAAGCATTTGTTCGCAGTTGTCTCATCCCTGTTAGTGGATACAGTTTTGATCAGGTCAATATGCCGTTGGCCGAAAGCGAACTGCAGGTAATTAAATTTGTTCTGGCCATTTTGATATTTAATTGAAATTATGTTTATATTGGTATTAGAGGAGGCGTTGAACACTCACTGTCTTATTTTTATTTGTCAGTGACTTTGTTGTAAAATTAAGAAAGTTGTATTAAGTTGAAAAGATTTGTAAATCTTGCTTATTTGTTCCGATGATTGAACGAAAAACTTTTGTGTTTGACTTTGACTGGTTAACTCCCACTCAGATTCTGATTCAGCGCCCCTTATGGTGTTACTGGACGACGTTTAGTGCAATTTAGAGTATATTAATAATTGCCAATTACTGGGTTAGCGATGTGTTTTTGATTTCTCTATTTTCGCAAAAATGTGTTTTAGAGTTACTTTGTTGATAATCCCACCGACTCAAGTCAGTTAACATTCCGTGTTTTGCTGATGTACTACGTTCTGTTTTATGATGACGTTTGGATGACGCAAGTGCGAAATCTTGCAGGTGAGTGTTGGTTAAAAAATTAGAATAAGTTGAAGTTAGTTTTATTAAAATGCATAGTAGTTTATTATGAGCAGAAGCTTTAAGTCGCTCGTTTTGAGTCATAAAGATATTTTGATGCAAGAAGTTATCCTTTATTTTTTATTTGGTTACGCTGCTATCGGTTTTAGGAAGCCACAACCTGCCGAATTATTCAAATGTTCCTGAGCAAATCCCGATTCGATTTTTAATGAATCATGTGTCCATTGAAAGCGACCAATACTCTTGTCTGCATCCGTCCTTACTTAAGTAAGTTATCAAGTGGGTAAGGATTGGTAGATGACATCATTTGTTATGAGCCGTTAACTAATTGCGCAAAGATAAAAAGTGCAAGATTCGTTTATTGCAAAGATGTCATGCCGATTATAAAAACACGATTGTATAATATTGTCTTAGATTTGTAGTATCGCGTTGGAAGTGTTGCTCGGCAACTTTGTTTCTGCGTATTTTTGTCCTGTTTGAAGGTTGGTCACATCGCAATATCAGTATTTGTTTCTCGTACAAGAACCTTTGTCTACACTTCCGACGTTTTCAAGCGGCGGTGACGGAGAAATTTTGGGCAATTTTGATGACATTTCTTTGCAACTTCCGCTGGAGGAGTTGTTTCGAAGGCCGATGTTAATGTCACCAGTACCTGGGTTTAAAGGGGGACTGACAGGTCGCAGGCCGCTCACAGGAACACGGCTCAATATAGGTGTCGGTGATTCGGGGTTCACTGAGGTGACAGGCGATATACAAAGCCGGCAAACATCGACGATGCGCATTTCGAGGAAAGAGTTTTATGATGGTATTGAGGTTTTAAGTATTAACTCTGTAGTTGTGAAATATTAGAATGAAATTTTTTGTGTATCTGACTTAAAATTATATTTTAAATTTTTTATTTTGAACATGTATGGGTTTGTTAAATGGCATTGAAATGTTAGAATTGAATCTTATGTTTATGCGTTTTTAACATATATGTAAAGTTGTGTGAAATTTTGCTGTTTGGCTCAACCGTAACAGAACCTGCTATGTAATTCAGCAGTGTTATGTGTATCGGTGGTCAGCTTGTCAAGAAAAGGGAAACTTCATTGTAAGTCGTTCACTATAAATGTATATTATTTGCCAACAGCAATGAAAAACGCAGCAACATTTCCGACTCGGGCATATTTGCTTTTGAATGCAATTAATCATTCGTTACCCCCGTCCGCGTTTATTGTTTACCTTGACGAACTTACACGGTGTCTTGTGTACTTACTCGATCCATCTGTACCACATCGTCTCTTGGCCGCGGCGGTAGTGCTATGGGCAAAGACGGAAGCTATTTTGCCCCGGAAGTGAGTGGATCCTGGAGCAGGACAGAAATGGAATTTATATACAGCATTTTCATCATAGTGATTAGTCGTTACGGCGTTTTATTTTTTATTGAGCGAAACTCGAAGTTTCGCGAAGCGTTTTATGTTTTGTACTGGGGTTGATAGGTGGATTTCCGTCCGAAGATTAGCTCAGGAACCGCTTGACAGATTTAACATTTTTGTTTGAAAGCTTATTCAAATTTCAGTACTGAAATGTTGGGTACAAGGAATATGAATAATTATTGTTTTAAACTCTAAAACCGATATTTGAATAGTTACCTAATAGCTAATTTGCATATTAGCTTAATTTGTTAAGCATAACTTTGGGCTTTTTAAATTATTTCACCAATTATTAGGGTTACAAGCAATTATCCTCAGTACTAAAATGTTTTCGGGTGCGAGAAATCGGAATAAATTGTTTACAATCCTTCAAAACTGATAATTGAATAGTTAGCTAGTGGCTAATTCGCAGATTAGCGTAACTAATCAGCCTAAATTAGGTCTTTTGCAATTATTTCACTGATTATTAGGGGTATTGCAGGTTTTTGGGTACGAGCAATCGAAATAAGTAGTTTATAAACCTCTAAAACTGATAGTTGAATAGTTAGCTAATAGCTAATTTACATATTACCTTAATTGATTTTACATATTACCTTAATTGATTAATCTTACATTACGACTTTTTAAATTATTGCGCTGATTATTAGAGTTACTGAATGTTATTTGGGTCCGAGCAATCGGAATAAAGTGTTTATAAACATCCTAAGCGGATAATTGAATAGTTAGCTGTTAGCTAATTTGCATATTAGCTTAATTAAGCCTAAATTAAGAGTTTGTTTAACTAGACTGATTAAAAATTATGTTCGTGCTTCGCTCAGTACATGTATATAGTTCTACTACCACTGGTTATCACATGGCTAAGGAAGGAGTAGACGCGAAATTCAGCGCTCGGCGAGAATTTTTGGAAAGGCAATTTTTTGCAAAATTTTGAAATTGACAAATGTTTAAGGGGTGAAGAAAGGCAGAAAGTTTGTGCAAATTAAACAATGCATTACGGTATAATGCGTTTTACGCTTATATCCGATTGTGCTTGAGAAATTTTTCTCTTATGCACAAAATCTAATTTTTTGATAGCGTCGATGTCTATAGGACAGTGAAAATCACATAGTTTTGTTCTCTTCAATAAAAATAATTTTGGAATACATCGCTTTGGTTCCTGATAAATTAAGATAGACATAATTTAAACCTCTGTTCAGATTAGAGACGCAACCTGTTATTCGACAGTAAATTTGCGTAAAATTTTAGAACCGAACTGAAATTAGCAGTATAGCCTGTAACGCCACGTGAACGCATTGTGATCGAAAGTAATAATTTGTCATTTCAGGCTCTATCGTCATACAGTGTCGGCATTGCTTTTTGATCCGACAAATGTAACCCCTTCTGGACATTTGCTTACTGCTAAATCGCTAGATGCAAAAAAATTAACTCATCAAGAGTTGTGCAACGACCCATTGCTAGTGTTGCGGTGCGATAAACGAGTTTTCAGGTGCTGCAATTTTGAAAATTGTTTCTTTATAGCAATTTATAACATCATTAATGGAATGTGTTTTTGCCATTGATTTTAACACATTTGCCTATAATCTAGAAAACTACATACTGATATCAGCGTACAGTGATTAAGGTCGAAATGGAATGAATAATTTGTAGGATTATTTCAGATGTGTTCCAATTCTTGAGATTGTGCTTCGAATTCTCTCCTGTTATTTGCTTGCAAGTAGGATGGATCTTCAACGACAATTGATTGCGAAGCAGGTACTGGTTAGATAAAGGGAACCGTAAAATTTTTTATTCTGAAAGTTTTCCTTTTTGCATATTATGTAGAAAATCTGTTAGGTTCTTTGAAAACATCATATCTCAAACGTAAAACTACATATTCTTTCACCGTCAGAATATTAGCTTTGAAGGTGTTTCAACAGTCAAACTGTCTGTGTTTATCTATTTCATCTGCACCAGCAGCAACAACTTAATATGCATAATACTTTGTGTCGTAACTTTGCTTATGAATATGAGTTTTAGGCATCTACTCAAGCTGGAGCTTTACCATCAGTGGCGCCTGGCGAAAAAGAAGAATTGGTTAATGCCATGATTGGAGCACAAGAATCAACCGCAGTTCAGATATTGCTAGAAGCGTGCTTGCCTACCGATACAGAGAAAACAAAGGTATTTTGCAGGAAAAGATTATTTATTTATTTATGGACCGTGTGTGAAGGAATAGTATACGTTGATTATAGTTGTGCTTGTTGAATCTTGAAGTGAAGTGCTTTTGTAATATTTAAAAATTGAGCTCGCTATATTAGCAGTTGTTGAAGCACAGTATATTGACGCAAAAATGTTTGCTCAAACATTTAACGCAGTGGGCAATGTTTTACAGCAGTGATTGCATGTAATGTCTTTTATCTTGTTTCAGGATTGCGTAGTCATGCCTGGGTTCTCGGTTTTGCGTGCTATTCAATGTACGATTTGTTCTCATTTGCACCAAGTCTTCATCTCGGATCCGATGCTGTCGAAATTGGTTCATTTTCAGGTAGTTATTTTGAAAAAAATAGACTGAACATGACAAGCGGTTCTCAGTTTTTGACGGTACGTTAATTGATTGATTGATTGATTTGCCTCTCCCGCATCGCTAGTTTTGGAACGGACTGTCATCATCAGATGGGAGATTCAGGAACACCGCCACACCTTTAGGTTTATGCGCCGTTCACAATATTTTTGTCATCGGTGCCACAAAATATGCCATAGCCCAAGGTTATCACGTGGTCATTTTCAAAATGACCTCGTGATAGCCTAGGGCTATAAGAGAAATCTCTTATAGCTCAGGGCTATCACGTGTCAGGCCCTTCCTCGAAACTCGTGATAGCCCTGAGCTATCACAAACCTCCTCGAATTTAGCCACACACAACACATACACAAACACAAGACAAACGCACACAACGCAAATTAACACACAAACAACACACAAACTTATCAAGTTACATATTGTAAAATTTTCAAATATTCGTTTTAGCCCTGAACTAGGGCAACTTTTGTGGCACTGTTCCATTTTCATTGAAACGTTGCAAAATATTGCATCATTGTTATACAATTGCTGTTTTGTACGGCACTTGGGATACGGTATTTTTCGCGGGCAACCCATGGAGCGGCATGAAAGAATCCCTCGTCGATCGAAGCGGGTCGGCTGCCGGTCGCCTAATTTCATCTCCCATTTTGCGTACACAGTTTGCGCCGAGATTAGCTTATTGTAAACTGTAAAACCACCACTTTCCGACTAGGGCTATATTTGCATAAACATAACCCGTTTGCTGGACCTTGTTTCCAATACATTAATACAATTGCAATAAAATATGAAAGCAGTGTGACCTTACAAAAGATGACCTGTGTATTTCAAAGTTCACATAACAAAATGTTAGAGACTGGTAGTCTCAGACGTATGTCTATACTTACGCGTAGACTTAGTAGGCACGGCCGCATAATTAAAATTATCCAAACAATTAACACTATTATGCGCTGTTCACAATAAATATTTTAGACACCCTTACGCCTGAAAATTGTTCAAAAGCGTGAAAATTTTCCCAAGTCCACTCAGTGTTCCAAAATTTGAGGTTTGCCACAAAACTCCTCATAGCACTGAGCTAGCGTGCAGGGCAGAGGATTAAAATTCTAAAATCAAATTTATTGGTATCAAGTTTCATAACACACATAAACATATGTGTGTTATGAATATAAATATATATAGAAGAGGAAATTTTGTGATAGCTCAGGGCTATCACGAGTTTCGAGGACGGGGCTGACACGTGATAGCCCTGAGCTATAAGCGAAATGACCTCGTGATAGCCTTGGGCTATGGCATATTTTGTGGCACCGTTGACAAAATTAATGTGAACGGCGCATTACGCCATAGATCCTGGACCGTGAGATTCGTTGTGTCCGCGGGACAATTGAATGAGTGTGGCACATCGTGGGCACTTCTTTTGCATTTCGGGCAGCGGTCGGCGATATTACTATAATAGAGTGGCGCTAATCATGGCTTCGGCATTTTTCGAGATTTGGATATCGTTTGATTGTGAGATGGGTACGTTGTAATAATAGAAACCGGCACACTGGGAGTGTAGCAGACTTACTGTGGACTTCATTATCGTTAACATGGGCCATTAATCTCGCACTTGGCTGATAAAGCTTTAACGTATCACTAATGTATTTCACTTAGAATGTCGTTGGTCGGGAATTGTTTTTCGTTGTCGTCAAAAGTAAATATGTACGCGTTCTCTTTTATATTTCAGGGTTACCATCTTGATCTGTTACCAGTGACAGTTGCCGGTATTCCTTCAATGCACATTTGCCTTGATTTTATTCCTGAATTGTTTCAACAGCCCGATTTAACTAAACAGGTTAATTTGGAATCGTAATATTTTAACATATTATTAAGATCAAACATCTAGTACTGTAGCTAAACGTTACGATTGTGCTAGCTAAATACATGGCATACAACGGAACGAAATGTTATATCTTTATGTTAGCAGAAAGCGGTTTTAAAATAACATGTGCCATTTACATCTTTAAAACTTGTGAACGATGCGGCGTGGTGTAGTAATAAATATATCCTTTACTTTGGTGTATCAGTTGTTTAGATTTTTGGCTTTAATCTAATGTCTCACCTCTGCGAACAATATACGATTACAAAGGCGTTAAGTTGTGCTCGGCTTGGCGTCAGTCTTATGAATACTCATTTGACAGGTATTACTGCTTGAATACTTTAGTGTAGATGGAATTTAGTCTCATTCGTCACGTCTGTTTCCCAACTTTTTTAAACTGATCTTCTTAATATTGAGCCGTCCTTTACGGTGAAAATAGAAAAGTTTTTAATCCTCCAGCAACTAATTGGGGTCGGCATTAAATTCAAAGTTTTTGAGCTCAAAATCAAGCACACCGCGTAAGTTACTGTTGACTGTGCTGCACAGGTTAACGGCGGGAATACTGTTTGTCTGGTGAATGCTTTTCTGAGTAAATTGCTTTTTGAGCTTTGTTCTTAAGTCATTTTTATTGCAAAAATTCGTTAGTTTTGTTGCTATCACATTATAATTTGGCAGCGATTTTTAGCTACTTTGGCAGCGGTTTTTAGCTACATATTTACGTATACATATTTAGCAATATTTTGTTTAACAGTTTTAACAACCGATCAAATTATCGCATTGTTCAGCGTGACACTAGACGGATTTTTTCGCATCGCGCGTGTGTTTCCGCCGTTGTTGTCAGAAATAGTGTCAATTCTTTATCAAGTCGCTCAAATTTGTGTTTCAAGACTAGCATTTTTGGGACATAGTTCACCAACAAATGTGACAGGTGTGTAGAAATGCAAGGAAATATATGGTAGTAGTATTTAAATGCCTTTTAAAATAAATACTATGAGCAAACCTCGAGCAGATTCAGCTTCGTCCGGTAACGAACTTTTACAAAAATTAAAAATAATCTAACTGCTGGAAGTATGTAACCACTTCTGTTAATTTTATATCCGGTTATTACATTAGCCCTTTTAAAATTACAGAGAATCAGTACAAATCTTGTACATGCCTAATATATCAAAAAACTTTGATATTCTTTGACCTTTGTTTTCTTTGCTGGTTTACAGATTTTGCAAGATTTTCCGCTGATCCAAAACAACTCGATCGCGTGCTTGACGTGGCAGTAAATGATAATAGCAGTGATGTTGCGTGCGGCGAAGCACGTCTTCTGAAACGAATTGTGAATGGCGTTAAAACAAAACTGGTGCGAAATGTGAGCGGATGTGATGTCTGAATGAAAAGAGAATGTTTAAGAAATAATATCAGATTACAACTGAAACGGAAGCACAAAGGGCCAACGATTGACACGATTTTTTTAGCATTTTAAAAGTCCTGTTCCTTAGTGAGAACTTTTATATGTGCGGTAACTTTGCGAACTGTATTCGCGTTGAAATATACAATTGGCGGCGTTCCCAGCGCAATTTTTAAAATTTGCTTATATCACGCCCAACTTTTCCTCAGGGTGCAATCGGGGGTGAAGAAATTAAAGCTGGAGATCAACAAAACTTGCCGGAGCCGGAGGTGACGCAAAATTAGGTATTAAAATGATGTTTAATTTGCTAATTCTAGGAAATATCTATGAGGTATTGTTAAATTTTTTTTTGTTTTACAATTTCTTGTCAATTTTCTCCCAAATTGTACCAAAATTTAAAATTAAACGCACCAAAAAATAAATTTTGTAAAAGCTTAGAACTACGCGAAATTTTAACACTGAAATTGCCGGAACCTTTGCCAGAAGTTGTATCCAACTGTCCCATCTATCCCATCTGTCCAATCTGTCCCAATTATATTTTTTGAATGTACTCCTGGTACATTGCTGTCCCGGGAAAATGGGACGGGTACTCCTGGTACATTTCTGTCCCGGGAAAATGGGACGGCCTTTAAAGTAACATTGGCTAGATTAATTAGTATAGTATCACAAAAAAATAAACATCGAAGAAGATTTCGCTTCAGTTGATGAGGAAAATTAAAAATACAAAGTCATACCCTCAGCTAAGATTATTCATTGATAATACAGCAGAAAAGAAAATTTAAAATGAATTTTTCGGCGACATCCATTTTCCACTTTTCGGTTCCGTTAATTTTTTCAAATTCCGGTTCCACGGAATTGTAATTCCGGTTGCACCCTGATTCACACGTAGAAATCATACGGGAATGACATTTAATATAATTATTGCTGATTTTCTTGCCACTGTCGGGCGGTGACTGCTATTTTCGCTTGCGGCAATTTTCAAAGGACTGTGCTGTAAATAGGTTAAAACGTTTGTGAAAATCTTGTATAATCACAAATTCCAAGCTAAAACTTTTGTGAAAAACACTCCGATTTTTGCCCACGCTGCACGTTACCTATGGAATTTTCATTTTTTACCCACCCACCATTGCCCGCCCAAGTTTTTTCTTTTCAAAGATGTCTTATACTTCTTGCCAGCACAATTGAGGTATTCATATATTCACTAGGCTTTCAAAAATTTAAGGAAAAATAGTGGATGCAACAAAATTTTTAAAATTTCCTATGAATTTTTTAATTTGCGTACTGTATTGACCCGAATAAGAGGGGGTCCCCATTTTGAGTCCCAATCAATACGAGTCCGTTTCCCTAATAAGAGTCCGTAAGCGGATATAGTCCTTAAACCCTAATTAGAGTCCATAAATGTCATCTTTTCTCGATGTATGCTTATCGCTCTGATTTAGTAAAACGCGGCCGGTAAATGTTTACTAAAACCCCAACCCAAAACCCGTATAACACCAAATATCCAATATTCAATACCAGCAAATCACAGGTTATGCAATTTAACTGGCAACCGGAGCCGGAATCCTTAAAGCCGACGTCTGAATCTGGTTTAATCCAGCCACTGGCTTTACCGTTACTAATGTCTTTGCCGTTTTCCAGAATCCGTGCAATTCTAACCCCGTTAGAATTACACCCTGTTAAACCGTGTACTCTAACCCCGTTAGAGTTACACCAAATTTCCGACCAATCTAACCCCGTTAGATTTGGCCCAGCCGTTGTAGAATAATAAATCTAACCCCGTTAGATTTATTAGACTACTTTTCCCAGGTTCTCCGGTAATTCCGAAGTTTCCCGTTTAACACATAACACCAGTATCCGATACTGGGTAAATTCCGCGCCTTGCGCAATGCCGATTAAATCCGCAACGCCGTAATTTCCTTCACATCCTATGCCACCGTGACTATTCTTACACGAATTCAATTCAACCTTACTTACCAATAACTTCCGCCTTTAACCAAGATACGCCAACGCAATTCACAAAACTATAGGTATAAGGTGTACACTTAACGCAGAAAATTGAACAACCGATCTGACTAGCTCCAAAACCAAGACTGATTCCGGTCCTGGCTACCCTTTTCGGCATCTCGACCTCATTTGCATTTCGCCGACACCCACAATTGTGTGTACGCTATGCGGTTGAGGTCGAGAGCCACACACCCGGTACACTTCCGCAACAACAACAACAATATTAGACACTCATATCACAAAGCACCATATTGGTGCTGACATAGCCTAGCTATGTCCTTAGTAGCAGATCCAGCCAACTCTGAATGCAACAATATTCAACGAGTACTACATGGCCACGCAGGGCCCAGGTAAGTTTACATTGCGGACACTGCCGCCATAACATCGATTTCACATTTCTACGCCTTGTAGCAACGCCTAAGCCTAACTTAAGTTCTAAGAGAGACTAGGTGGAGCCAGGGACTCCCTTAAGGTGTGGTTTTGATTTAAGGTTTTATTTTATATTTTAGTTTTTAGTTTGAAATAGGTTTAAGTGTGGCACAGCCACCTACATCCCCCCTTCGGCACAGATGCCGACCCTGGCATCGAACAAATTTTATGGCCCTATTTACTGCATTTTTTGCCGTCGCTAAAAAGCGTAAATCCACACAACAAACTTAACAATAACAAACAACAATTTTTATTCCTTTTTCTTCCTTTTAATAATTTTTATTTATTTATAAAGTTCTTTTTGCCATGTAACAATAACGAACCATCTAACGACCCACGACAATATTGCCAATGCGTCCAATAGTCCCAATAACGAAACCGCGTACCAGCGCACCCCCAGCACCCGTTTAACATCACCCCAAGAACCATTACCAAACTAGCGACCCAAATACTAACCTCCAATAAAGTCAATCCACGATTAGTCTACCCCAAACGACCCGGCGTACCAGTCCTGCCCCAGCACCCCACAACATCACCACCGAACGTCACCTTACGAATCCCCCATAAACGTCTATTACCGATCCGTTAAAAGTGTCTCCGCCGCAGCTCACGAGGGACGTCTGCATAATAGGCGTCCAATTCTTCCTGTGTCACCCACGGATTGTCGCGTCCCAACGATCGCGACGCCCGTTGTTGCTGCTGTTGTCGTTCTACTTGACAACTTTCTCGCATTGCCTGTCGTACGTTCTCCACTTGTTGACTATAGTAGCCACGTCCAGACGCCGCTTGCGGTTGTCCCACGCGACCGCCAACTCGTACAGGGTACCGCTCGTCCGACACTTGCCGGACACGTGGCCGTACCCCTGACGACCCAGCTGGTGGACTACCAGCCACCCTCTGCGCTACCGCTCCAGATCCCCGGTACCCAGGCGCTGTCTGTGATCGCACAGCCGATGCACTATACACCGGATTCGCCTGCCTCGGTCCGATTTTACTCACCACCGACCCTGCAGCCGGTCGTACATATCCGCGCGTTAAGGCAGTAAATAGGGCCATAAAATTTGTTCGATGCCAGGGTCGGCATCTGTGCCGAAGGGGGGATGTAGGTGGCTGTGCCACACTTAAACCTATTTCAAACTAAAAACTAAAATATAAAATAAAACCTTAAATCAAAACCACACCTTAACGGAGTCCCTGGCTCCACCTAGTCTCTCTTAGAACTTAAGTTAGGCTTAGGCGTTGCTACAAGGCGTAGAAATGTGAAATCGATGTTATGGCGGCTGTGTCCGCAATGTAAACTTACCTGGGCCCTGCGTGGCCATGTAGTACTCGTTGAATATTGTTGCATTCAGAGTTGGCTGGATCTGCTACTAAGGACATAGCTAGGCTATGTCAGCACCAATATGGTGCTTTGTGATATGAGTGTCTAATATTGTTGTTGTTGTTGCGGAAGTGTACCGGGTGTGTGGCTCTCGACCTCAACTGCATAGCGGACACACAATTGTGGGTGTCGGCGAAATGCAAATGAGGTCGAGATGCCGAAAAGGGTAGCCAGGACCGGAATCAGTCTTGGTTTTGGAGCTAGTCAGATCGGTTGTTCAATTTTCTGCGTTAAGTGTACACCTTATACCTATAGTTTTGTGAATTGCGTTGGCGTATCTTGGTTAAAGGCGGAAGTTATTGGTAAGTAAGTTTGAATTGAATTCGTGTAAGAATAGTCACGGTGGCATAGGATGTGAAGGAAATTACGGCGTTGCGGATTTAATCGGCATTGCGCAAGGCGCGGAATTTACCCAGTATCGGATACTGGTGTTATGTGTTAAACGGGAAACTTGGGAATTACCGGAAAACCTGGGAAAAGTAGTCTAATAAATCTAACGGGGTTAGATTTATTATTCTACAACGGCTGGGCCAAATCTAACGGGGTTAGATTGGTCGGAAATTTGGTGTAACTCTAACGGGGTTAGAGTACACGGTTTAACAGGGTGTAATTCTAACGGGGTTAGAATTGCACGGATTCTGGAAAACGGCAAGGACATTAGTAACGGTAAAGCCAGTGGCTGGATTAAACCAGATTCAGACGTCGGCTTTAAGGATTCCGGCTCGGGTTGCCAGTTAAATTGCATAACCTGTGATTTGCTGGTATTGATTATTGGATATTTGGTGTTATACGGGTTTTGGGTTGGGGTTTTAGTAAACATTTACCGGCCGCGTTTTACTAAATCAGAGCGATAAGCATACATCGAGAAAAGAACTATACAGGAGATACAGGATACAGGCTTAAGCTAAAATCACGAACTTCTCACATCCACGACCAAATAATTTGAGTTCAAAACTTTAAAGCGTACTTAAATTTTGAAAGTACATTCCTAAGCATTATCTTGTATTATCGCTCAAGCTATTGACACAAGAGAAATAAACGTTTAATTTAACGAAATAATTGCATGTACCGGATATATATCAGTAACGAAGGACGGCGGAGCGTTGGTTAAAAATAAATAACAGTCCGTAACCGAATAACAAGAGGGTACCTTCTGGAGAGGCCAAATAAATATCAGTCCCCCTCTTATTCGGGTCAATACAGTAGCTGTAATGTGAAAAACAATGAGATCTGATTTATAACTAATTTTAAGCTGAAATAAAGGAACTTTCGGTGTTTTTATAACAGAAACAAACACCAATTTTTGCGGAAATGGATATCCGGTAAGACTGATAATTTTACAGTGCATTGATGTTAGTCCTTCATTACGTAAGAAAAAACTGTATATTAGTAACTTTCAATGCAAACCGTTAAGTAAAAAATGTAACACCGCCCAGCGGATAACATTGTACATTATATACATCTATCACCGCTGAAACTATAGATTGTTTGACAATGGGTGGTCATTGAAGCGAAACATTCTTTCATGTACTAAAAATCATTGTAGTTAGCTGCGTGTAAATCATATTTCTTTATGGTTTTGTCGCAATTTGTCTTGAGAATTGTTTGAAGCCAAACAAAAATATAACCTGTATACGAACACGAAGAATGTGGGCAAATGGAATAAACTGTATTGTTGCTGTTGTTCAAACAACCGCAAATATATATTTATCGATTTAACTAGACATTTCAAGCGTGTGGCAAAAAGTATTTATCGATTTAACAGTAAATTTCAAGAGTAAAAAAACTAGAACTCATAGCCCATCGACACCTTGCACTCACAACCCTTAGGTACACAAATGTTACATGAACAAATATTCAGGTACTCGCACTTTGGAAGTCGTTAACCGCGGTTATATACGCGCATTAAAAGTTTCTTTTCTGGCACGCGGTAACGCACGGGTAGCATGAGGCTCTGGCATTCTCTAAACTGAATGAATTTAAAAGCTTTGCACATTTATCCCTAACGGACATTCGTGTAGCCAAGCCTTGCACATTGATTTGGACTCTCGAAAAGGTTCCCCCTGTTATTCAGTTACGGAATGTTATTTATTTTCATCCGCCCTATTGGGGTTCAAAATGGGGACCCCCTCTTATTACCCCCTTATTTGAGACACTACAGTATTCGTGCAATGTATAGCACAGGGGCTTCCCATTTTACAAGGTGGAAAACTTATGTCCAGGAGTGCAGCGCAGCGACTCCTGTGCGACGGCTATAAAAATTTCGCTGGTTTGGTACGAAAAATCACATGCATAATTTTGGCTGGTAAAAGTGCAAATTCAGCCGCTTGAATATTCCCTAGTTCCGTAGGAAAGCTAGAGGTGTAGGCGAGTTCGGAAACCAGGAAAAGTTAAACGTATAGGTTTTCTGTAGGTCTGGTAGGGAACGAACTGTTTGGTTGGTCTGGCTGGAAAATTGGGATGTGTGGTTCTGTTCCGAAAACGAAAAAAGTGGAAAATTCAAACCTCAACCTAACAAAATATTGCAGATATTGGCTAAAGTTTACTAATTAACCATTATTTTTACTATACCTAATTTCGCCTCACCTCCGCCTCCGGCAAGTTTCGTTGATCTCATGCTCCGGCTCCGGTACTTTTCACCTCCGGTTGCACCCTGGTATGCGAGGTTCGGAAGCTGGGAAAGGTGGAAAAGTTAAACGTACAAGTTTTCTTTAGGTCTGGTTGGGAAGGAACGATTTGGTTTATTCTGGCTGGAAAATTGGGATGTGTGGTTCGATTTGGAAAATGAGAAAAGTGGAAAATTCAAGCCTAGGTATATGATTCCTTTTGGCTGGTTCTAGAAAATGCTAGAGATGTAGGCGAAGTTTGGAAAACGAGAAATGTGGAAAATTTGAACGTTTGTAGGTTTTGGGTGGAAAACGGAAAAAGTGGGAAATTTATACGCCTATTAATAGATTTTACAAACAAAACCTATCGTTCAGGATTTCCCTACTTTATACTACAGATTTTCTCTACCGAACCAGGGACTATAGAGGCTTATAAATTTTCTACATTTCCGGTTTTCCAAGGCAAAATTTATGCTTGTGATTTTTTCCACCACACCATAGCGGAGTTGCTAGCCGTCATACACGAGTGGCTGCGCTGCACTGCTGCGGGCATAAGTTTTTCAACCGCAAAACTGGAAGCCCCTGTTCTATAAGTACATGGGCCTATGATTCGAACTCAACTTTATTTGCTCGTGGGGTCATTTATGCTATACAATTGCGGATAATCACATTCAAATTAGTGTTACACTCCGACAATTCGTTGTCCCGCACAACTTGTCACCCTGACAACTCTTCGTCCCCGACAACAAGTCGCGCCGACAGCTCGTCGACCCCGACAATTTGTCCACAACGCGACAACTTGTCGATCCCAACAACTTGTCGCCACGACAACTCGTTCGACGCCGACAGGTTATGGGTCATCCGCATTATAAAATGCGCGCGCTAATGTAAAAATTTGTCAAACCACCTGGTAGGGATCAGTGTACAAATCGAAGCTGCAACTTGCATGTAGGTACAATTTTGTGCAGTACGTGGACACTATTAATTGTCCGACACTGTCCGAAGGGAGTGGAGGCAAAAGGCAAAAAATTAAGTAAAATAAATAAGTGTATATATGTGTTTGTGTTGTTGTTTATGTATATTTGCGACGCTGTATGAACGCAGTGCAATATGTCTTTACGTCCTCATCAGGGACTAACGGACTTTATAATGGTCTCGTAATAGAGTGTGTTAAAACGACGTCGGGCCTTACTCAGACCCAAACATTTTAGTATGGAAGGCTGCAAGTTGTCGGGTACACGAGTTGTCGGGGTGGACGGTTTGCTGTAGGGACAAGTTGTCAGGGTCGACAGTTGTCACGTCGGCAAATTGTCGGGGCGATAAGTTGTCGGGGTCGACGAGTTATTGGTGAGACAAGTTGTCATGTCGAGCAGATATCGTGCTTACTGGCTGGCGACATGTCAGCTCGCCGAGTTATCGGGGACGACGCATGCGAAAAATTGTCAGACAGGGTTCCTTCTGACAAACTCAAGACAAAACAGCTGTCCTTTCTATGACGTATTGACAATGTGGTATGTGTATGAGCAATAATGTGACGAAGTATACGCCGTTTTGTGGGTGTGCCAGATACGTGGTTGGCCCAAAAATATGAAGCATAAGAGCCTTAGTTAAATGAAATACACACAATATTATGTAACGCATGAGCTTTAATAAGGTTGTATCATTACAAGATGGCCTTATCCATGATGGGCTAACTTTTATGGCTGCGCTTTGAAATACGTAGCTAGGCACTAAAGAGCGTCGTGAGTCTATGCTTACTATACGGAACTGATTGACTTATACGTATACCTATTTTTCCTGTCATATATGTAATATAAATGACTGCATTGCGATTTATTATCAGTGGCTAGAGGCTAAATTACCTGAACCTGAACCTCTTGAGCTTAATGAGAGTTACTGCTGATCTTATGTGATACAAAATTGTAATTTTTTCGTTATTCACCTGACACTCGTGCTCGTAGGCATGCGGAAATATTGCTTTGCCAATCAAATGATTCCTGTATGGAACGTTCTACCTCAAAAAGTAAATGAGAAGCCTGTAGTAACAGCTTGTAAACAACATCTGTTTTGCGAACGACTGCATAAAATTGATTTGTATCCTGGATTAAAATTTCTAGACGTATATCTCGACATCAGTTAGCTGATTGTATTTTATTTGTAATCTGAATTCGGGTATTTCTGAGTGGTTATTATCCCTTAAACCCTATTTGGGGGGCACCAGTAAAGGGGACTCCATCATACGCGGTTGAAACAAAAACCGCCTAAGTTTTAAAATGCGTCTGGCTTCTCGCTCGGTTCGCTCGCAAGTTTGGGTTCCGCACCATGGAGTTCGGGGGGAGCCCCCACCCCTGTCTGCTCCGACAATGCTTTAGTACAATTCTATGTGGTATATAGGTTTCACTTTATTATGTAATCATATTTTGCTTTGTTTTTTATTTGTTGTTCGTATTTGTTTGTGTTAATAAAGTGGACTTTGAAAATGGGACTGACGAAGCATATCTGAGTCTCCATTTCCAACTTCCTTCTTCTTCTTCAAAACCTGATAAGAATGTCTAGTGTTGTTTTAACACCTTAACAGTACCCCAGCATATTCCTATTCCTAACCCTAAGCCTAAATTTCAGCGTAAAAATGAGTATAACTAAGCCTAAGCCTACGCTAGATAAATAGCTTTAATCGTAGAAACCTCTATTTTATACTGCATAGGGAAAACTGGATGCCCTTATAAGTACCATGGTCTAAACAATTAGTGCAACTGAACAAAACGCTTCAAAAACATAAAATAATGGAATAGGGTAGGGATGTGCCGATTAATCGGCATCGGCTTGGGTAATAATCGGCACTATTCTTCTTCTTCTATAGACGTAACCAACGTCATTCGTCCATCCCACCATCGCTTTCTCCATCTGTCAGTGTAGAGTCGAACCAAGCAATCACTTCCCGTGCTCTATTCCATAAAGCTGATACATCCAATGTGGTTGGTTTGGCTTGGCAATCGAATAAGTGTCAGTCGTTCAGATACTCTAGATAGTCGTTGACGTTGTCGCAGAGATCATGATAGTCCGGTCCAGTGCTCCAGACTGGACAATCGTCCGCATTCGTAACCATTTTGACGTCAGGCGGTGGCAGAGGCATTTGTGCCATATGTAAGT
Organism: Enoplolaimus lenunculus; assembly: GCA_030248215.1. Classification (NCBI taxonomy): domain Eukaryota; kingdom Metazoa; phylum Nematoda; class Enoplea; order Enoplida; family Thoracostomopsidae; genus Enoplolaimus; species Enoplolaimus lenunculus. The sequence continues at coordinate 102,057 of JASANG010002252.1, read as the reverse complement.
TGAATAGAATTGGACTCAGCACACCACCTTGTGGAACTCCAACTTTCATTTTGCGATATGTAGATCTTGCTCCTCTTAATTCCACGTATGTTTGACGGCCTCTGAGATACGCTGTCAACCAGCGTAACAATCTGGCTGGAATGGTTGTCTGCAGGACATCGCTGAGAAGTGTGGCATGGTCGACTGAGTCGATTGCACGGCTCAGACCGGGTGCGACCAGCACTGTCCTATCGCACGGAGCCTTTCTGTTGAAGCCATCTCATATTGATTGCGTGACTCGATGAAGCGCTGCTATAGTAGAATGAATTTTCCTGAACCCATGTTGATGATCCGCTAGCTCGATGCCGGCAACGATCTGCGGCAACAGTAGTGATCCCAGCAGCTTGGCAACGGGTGACAGCAGCGACACCTGCCTGTATGACTGCCCTCATTCATCGCTTTACCTGGTTTCAGCAACGGCACTAATCGTCCAACTTTCTACCGGCAGGGAATCTTCAAGTCCTTGAGCGAGAGATTGAGTGTATGGCATAGATACTCTAGTGCTTTTGCTCCTAGATGCTTGAGCATGATGGGTGAGATTTCGTCAGGCCCCAATGCCTTGGAATTTTTCGTGCCTTTCACCGCTAACGCCACTTGAACCGTGTTGAAGCTGATAATCGGACCGGGTTCGATATCTTTGATCTTCCGTATAATCGATCGGATTGCCTTGCCGCTGTTCTCTCCTGGTGTATATTGTCGATAGAGTGCTTGACAGATCTTTTTTGGTTCCGCCGCCGGTCCGTGCATGAATTTCACGGCTGCCTGCCCTACGTTGGGTGTTGGGTTGGCCAATCTTTTCAGAAACTTCCATAAGTCGTTGCCCTGACGTCCACTCAGCTCTTGTCGTTCTACGTACTCCTTCCACTTCATTCGCTCGTGTGCTTTCACTGCTTTGGAGATTTATCGTGGCAGTCTTCTGACCTCCTGGTCCGCAGGGTTGATTTCTCGCAAAGCGTCACGGCAATCAGCAAGCCTCGCTGCCGCATTGGGGAAAATCGGTCGAATACTTTGGATCCGGCCTCTGGGTATGTATAGCTGGGTCGCCTCGTTGAGTATCTCACGAAAAGACTTCTCTCCTTCGAATACCGTTTCTGGGAGACGTGCTGTTTCAAACTTCTTTTCGCAGTATTTTTCGAACTGTTCCCAATCAGCTTTGGCAAAATTCACGTAGAACTGATTTTCCGATGTGAAGAATGTGAGTTCTCTTTTGACATCAAGGCAGATTGGTAAGTGATCGCTGCTCAACTTCACCTCAACAGACCAGTAGATTGATGGCGCTAAAGCCGCTGTTGGCAGCGTGACATCTGGTGAACTGTTACCATCAAGAGTCATTCTGGTGTGATTATCGCCGTTTAAGACCACCAAGTCGAGATTATCAAATTCCTCGGCCAGCAATGTACCTCTATTATCCTCAGCCAGGATGGAAAACCAGTCACCATGATGAGCGAAGTCACCCACCAGAACATATTCACCTAATCGACGGAGATGCTCGAATGATGGACAGTACCCGGGATCACAACTCATCTGTGGTGGCACATAGATATTGATGATAAGAAACGCTGAGCGGCCAGACTTCACTTCGATTTCCTGTTGCTCTAGAAAGTTGTCACCTATAGCTTCTGGCAGTTTCACTGTCGAAAAACTGATACTTTGGTGCACAACAAACGCGAGTCCCCCTCCGTTGTTGCGCTTTCTATCTTGCCGTATCACCAAATATTCACCTTTACTCTTCAGTTGCGTGCTAGTTCTCAGTTTTGTTTCTTGAACAGCGGCAATTGCTATTTCATTCTTGACCATGAAATCAATCAACTCATGTATTTTCTTTGACAGACCGTTTATATTCCATTGAAGCACTTTGAACGATTCTGGCTGTACTACGTTGACACCCGCCGTCCGTGGCGGCGTAATTTTCGTAACCGTCGGCAAACAACATGGGCCATGTGACGTTGGAGCCCAATCCCCATAGCTGTTGACCTTTGCACACTTGACGTGCAACCACTTTCTACACCGACTACATTGGACTGCTGGCCTTCCAACATTTCTTTTGCATACTGGACACGGATACGTGGGCCCAGGGTGAGAATGTATGCCGGATATTATCAGTAGAAGCTGGAGCAGCGAGGCCGGCAGGGGCTGCTCCTTGAGCTAAAAACGATGGTGGGACGCCAAATTGGGTTGGCGTGTCGGTTGCTGGATTTTGGGCCTTCTTTCGATGATTGTGAGTCCTCGAAGAGTTGGCGTGGCGTCGGACCGTAGATCCATCCAGCGTAGAGGCCAATCGGCACTTTTCGTGTGTATCGGCATCGGCGCTGCAAAAAAATTGCCGATTCTTTGCCGATTCTTTTTGCACCTATAAGTCAGTTGGAATGCCATCAGTTTCATTTCTGGGCACATATCAGTGTGTGTGGTCAGGAAAACTGTTACCTCTTGTGCGTTTATGTTTGAACAAATTAATTGAAATGAACCGTTATCAAAAAATTCTAATCGTTTATGTTGGTTAGGGTTAAGCCTTCATATACTGATGTAATGTAGTGTCTTATCTGTTTATTAAGTATGGTTTTTACTACAGTTGGCATCGGCATCGGCAAAATTTCAAAATAAAGATCAGTATCGGCACCGGCAAAAATTTTGGTATCGGCACATCCCTAGAATATGGTCGTTGTTAAAGTGTTAAAAAATGCATCGGCGTGAGATGTTTAGCTGTGTCACGTCAAGTAAACACTTTAGATGCATTAAGCCATGGAAGGAAGAATTGTTAACTAGGTTCTGATTTTCAATGTGCAATATCAGCATGAGGTTTTCACTTGCCTCCATACATCCGCTTGTTACATATATATGGATATAATTATGTGTTCTGCCGTTGTTTTTAGAAACCGTTTTAGTTGTGATTGTACATATAGTTTTATTTCGCAAAATATTACGTATATATTGTCTTATTATACGCAAATGATGTGGCCTTCGCAGCGCACATGAGGTAAGCATGACTTGTGTTTGTTTGCTCTGTATGTTTGCTTTGAATTTATTTATATAGATAATAGATATGTATTAGAGTTGCAACAGTTAAAAATGAATACCGGGGTCCGAAATTTTTTATAACATACATCTGAACTTGTTCTTAAAGTTTATTTCTTAGGGCAAAACATTGAATCGTAGATATTGTGTTTGTATATCACTTATAACAGCAGGGCCGGCTTTACGATGTCTCAGGAAAGCGAAATTATAATCGTGGCGCAAGGTGGCGTAACGACACGCTGTTTTTATTTTAAGAAATGAGAACGGCTCATTTCAATTATTAATTTGCTAATTAATTGGCATAATAATGTGCACTTTTTATTATTTTCTGCGTCGGCCGATTCTTTACCGATGCTTTTGCACATAACAGTTAGTGGAATGCTATCATTTTCACTTCTTGTTGCATACGTATCACATCACTGTGTCTGATCAGGAAACAAGTTATCTCTCTTGCGTTTGTGTTTGAAAAAATTAACTTAAATGAACAATTCTCATAAAGTTATAATCGTTTATTGTGTTTAGGGTTTAAATGTTTAGAGAGTGATACAATGTATTATCTAATCTGTTCTTTAAGCATGGTATACTAAAGCTTTAATCGGCCTCGGTTCGGTATCGGCATATTTTCAAAATAAGAATCTTCATCTGCAAAAATTTTGGTATCGGCATATTTCTAATTTCAGTTAGTTTTTTCAAACGCAAACGCAAGAAAGATAATAGTTTTTTTATCAGATGAACCGATATACGCCAACAAGTGAAACTGATAGCATAGTTTCGAAAACCTGTATTATTGAATGGAACTACATTATTTATTTAGCGAAGCTCAAGCATACTTACTTTTTAATCAGTCCAGTTAAACATTCCTTTCCTTTAATAATAATCAGTGAAATGATTCAAAAAGTACTAATTTAAGCTTATAAGTTATGCTAATATGCAAATTAGCTATTAGCTAACTATTTAATTATCGGTCCTGAAGGTTTACAAACAATTCATTCCGATTGCGCGCGCCCAAAAGCTCTTTGGTGCTGAATTTTATTGCTTGTAACCCTAATAACCAGTGAAATAAATTAAAAAGTTCTAATTTAGGCTTCACCAATTAAGCTAACGTATGCAATTTAGCTATTAGCTAACTATTCAGTTATCGGTTTCAGAGGTTTGTAAACAATTCATTCAGATATCTCGTATCAAAAAGCCTTTTAGGACTGAAGTTAGATTGCTTGTAACCTCATAATATTAGTGAATGAACGATATAAAATTCGCAACGCTGCACACGTGTCCACTCTTCTGTAACAGACTCTCATTGGACTCTTGGGGATATGTTTCGAATACGCATGCTTGTTTTTGTTTGAAGTTATTTGTCTCTGTTGTTAGATAGGGTTTTTACGCATAGTGACCAATAGAAAAGAAAACACTTGCCGTAGGAAAAATCTTAGACAGTTTAATACGATGTCATTACTACTTGGTGCTTCTCAAATACTAAACGAACGCTGTTTTATTTTATCTTATATTGTGTGCATATTTTCATTAATTCATTGGAATGTTAAAGTGAATGTGTCAGCTACTTAGTTTGAATTTTTCGCATAAGCAAAGTAATTTCGTTGTATATACCTAAAACGTTATATATACGTATATATGTATGTATATATAAATAAATAAATAAATATAAATCGTACAATGTCAATGTGATGGGAAACACGGTCAATCTTACATTTCAGGGACGCACCAGTAAGATAACTAAATACTTTCTTAAACCACAGCCTAAGCCTACGCCTGAGCGCAAATTGTAAGTGTAAAACAAAATCATAACCAGAATAAAGCTAAGCCTTAAAGCCCAAACAAAAAATTAATCTAATGCCTGAGAGTATGCCTGAAACAGAATCTTAAATGCATTCTTATCCGCAATTAAGGTTCAAAAACTTTCTGTTGGGGTTGAAGTTTTATATTTGCCGTTTCATCGTCTATAGTGTTTAAAAATGGACAAATTTATGCGCCTCCGTTGTTTAAATGGAGTATGTTTGCATGCTAATATAAACTATAAAGGTTTATGTACTTTTTATAGCACATTCGTGTAACCAATCAGTTGCTCCGCTCCGGTAACTCAGTTAAACGGCACCTTGCTACATAACCACTGCGCCGAGAGTTCGACAACAGGTTCGGCCGACCGCTGAAGCATTAGTCGTAGCTTCGCTCACTATGCGTTCGTGCTTTGATAAAAGGGCCCAAAAACATTAATCAAATGTTATCCTTTTACTGTTCATGCTTTTGGCTGTTTACTTCGCAGTGACCATACGTTTGACTTTTAGTCAAATAACTTGTTTAACAAAAATCCGGAACAAAATGTTTCAAACTACGTAAATTTTTGCATTTCGTTGGCTAGATCTTCAATTTTGTAAAAACGTGCATCATCTTAATGTTTAAACATTGTAAGTCTGAATAAAAAGGTAAAACATTCATTTAGAACCTAGTAGATTCAACGGAATTGCTGGCTGCCTGGCTCCAGATTTTTCCACAAACTCTTTGGAAGTTCAAAACCAGAAAAATCTCCGACCTAGCCAGGTCAGGCTTTGTAATATTGCACATAGTTTCACCAGCCAAATCTTTTTGGATATATAATGTATCATATATGTGTCATGTACGCATCTATTTGATTTATTTGTGTACATGCTACGTAGTACGTACTTCAAAGACTGGTATTATAATTGATTTGGTTCGAATTAGATTTGGGACTACGGGAATTGGGTCGCTCACAGTGCGTTCACATTGTCTCATTTTAGTTTTTGGATTGTGTCTGGGTCGCGGGTTGTCTTGTGTCTTGTCTGTTCTATTAAGAACATTGGTTCTTGATAATGTGTCTGGGTGAGTGAGTCTTATGGATATCTTTGGTCTAGCATCGAGAAGGTCGCTAGTGCCGATTTTGAAGATTGAGAGAATTTTAGTGCTACTTGCGGCCACGATTCGTGCTATTTAAGTCAGCGATCAGTGGCTGGGTTTCTGAAGCCCTACATAAACACAACTTCATGCTCAAATATGTGTTAAGCAATTACTTTTCAAATCAATCGTTTTGAAGGTCATACTTAAGTTAAGCAAATTGACGTTATTCTACCTTGCCGTGATTCTTTTAATGGCTTTCCGCACTACTCGCTACAGTCGCTGGCCTATAATTTTACTTAAAATAATATAACTCAACGATAATGAAAACAGTTCTGTAGTGCAGGGTGCAACCGGAATTACAATTTACCGGAATCGGAACCGGAACCGGAATTTGAAAATTTTACCGGAACCGAAAGTGAAAAATGCATTTCACCAAAAATTTCATTTTAATCATATTTTTTGTTCTATTATTTGTGAAACAACCTTATTCGAACATAGGTATTTATTTTATTTGTTGTATTTTAGATTTTCGTCGTCGACTGAAGTGAAATCCACCATCATTGGCTTATATTCGGAGTACAAGTGGCTTTCAAAAGAGATTCTTAAAAATTAGCAAAGTTAAGAAAACGGCCAAATTATAACACCGACATTTTTAAATCCGGTAAAAGTTTACCGGAACCGGAAGGTGAAAAAATGCCGGAACCGGAACCGGAATTCCGGGTGCACCCTGGTAGTGAGGTATGCAGTATGCTGTCTCCCCTGGTTGGAGTATATGAAGAATGTGTAAATTTTTACCTAACACTAAACCAGCGACTTAAATATGCATTTAAGCATTACATAAGTAAATACTAAATACTTAAGTAAAATTACGGAAACCCAACCATTTTCACGCAATTTTGAGGATTGCGTTGTGACTGCCGAGTTAGTTACTTTCAAGCATTAGTCGAAAATTTATATTAAATCAATCTTGATAATTGATCCTGTTAATCGTTTGCGTGACTAGATAAGAATATTTACGGTTGTGGTGCCAAATGTTATAAAACTTTTAAAAGTGAACGAATATATATTTAACTTCTTTCTGTGATTGCATTTCCGGGCAAGTCGAAAAGCTCAAGTTTTCTTCACTGACGAAAAAATAAACCATCAAAGCTAACAATTAATGTTAATTCAAAACATATACTTTTGCGCTAATCAAATACTTCCAACAGCGCATAATTTCAGATATATACTATGTCCTGTAAATATCTGGTTCCTGTAAAACAATTCACTATCTGTTTCTGGTTTCCAGTAAATTAATATCCGGTCGCATCCTGCTATCCAAGCCCAGGAAAGCATCATGGATCTCACAGTTTCCATTGGCAATTGATATTATAAAAGAAGCATTGTTTTTTGTTTCACGCTTTATTGTAATTATGAAAACCACTTAAGTTAAGCCAGTCAAATCTTATTTTTCTTAGTCTTACTTTGCAAAATTACTGGAATATTTTGCATCTATTATATCCGAGAGCGACTCAATGAATATTGAGAGCGATATAAGCTCAAGCGCTAGTTTTGAAGAAGCGATTGTTAAACTTCGGAATATATATACATATATGTATATATACTTACATACATATATATCAGGGTTCCAACAGGAACTAAATTTTGCCGGAACAGGAACAGGAATTGAATCTCTTTGCAGGAACCGGAACAGGAACCAGAATTTGAAAATAATTTTCGTCACCGAATTACTGTTGGACTATCTAGAAAACTTGGCAAATAATTGTTTTGTGAAATTTCAGCTATTTCATCATAAAATTTTACGAAAACCCGTCAGAGGCAGTTTATTAACAAATTGGAACTACTTAATTGCAAAAACACTCGGTTAGAACGATCATGGCTAACACTGAGTGGTATTGGTTGGTTCCTTTAACCCATTGGCTGTACTCTGTAATGCAATAATTATGTTGCAAGCGGAAGCTGGGACTGGAAATAAAGCGGAATTAATCAGCTGAACGTGAACATAAAGTATTGATGTAGTCGCTTACGAGTGAAATTAAATGCTTTTCGATTTCCGCAAACACTCGGTTCCACCTATAATGGCGTATACTCAACGAGTCTATATACTTTTTGATACATACTTTGTAATATAGTTACGCTGTCGGGATGATTTTCGCTAAGACATTCGTCCAAAAACAAATTTCTGTTTGAAGCAAAATTGTTGCCGTAAAGAGTATATACCGGAGAATTAGGTGAAAATACGGATTTGCATACCAGGAGCAAAAATTAAGGCGTTTATGCCATGATGTCGAAAATTACATTAACATATCTTATTATTTGTATTTTACCATTTGAGCGATGCGAAGAAAACTTTTTTCTTTCATGGTGACCAACGCTGTCTTGATCCTGTTTAAATAACGCTTTGTCATCATTAACTGTTCGTGGTAATAGCCTGGCGCAGTGTCATTTTGTCTGTCAAATCTGCCGCACAACACACATTGGACAAAATCTTTAAAGCTAATCTGTAGTCCTATACGGTTTAGCATTAAGAGACTGGGTTGGTAGCTTCGGGCCTGTTGTCTGTTCCTCTGTCTTTGTATCTCTCCATACATATACGGAGCTTTACACCAGCTGCATACGATTTGACTCAGTTTATTTGGCTATTTGACGGTGGTACTCAGTTAGCTTATTGGCATGGAATGTTTGCTTCGGCATTTTATACTGGCTTCGCCTCTTGTCAAGATAAGACGGGCGTTTGTTGAGCTGGTTGTGCGTCTTTGACCGAGAACCTAAAAGACGAAAGATGTGGTCTGCCCGCGGTGATGATGAGTTAAATATATTCTGTTGCGATTGTTAGGCCAGGTTTTGAATACGTACGTATATATTTTTAATTTCGGCCCGTGATGGATACTAAGTGGTGCTCACGTTTTTTAGTTGTAGCCTGCATGTATTCACAGTTTCAAGTTTCAGCTGAAATTTCGGTAATAAACTGTCGGGCAAACATGATGTTAACCTTTATAAAAGCTCCTAAAATTGATATTTCTTAAATTGGTATCCTATAATAACGATTTATTTTAAAAGTAAATTGCCCAAGTTTTGAGATTAAGGGTGTGATATTCGAGACATTTCAATGGAATGAATTTTGGTACGATTGTTTGCGGTAGTGTCGAGAAATATTTGTTCTTTTCAACTAGTGTGAGTTTTTATTTCAGATAAAAGCAGCAGCTTATTCGGGTCGATTCGTGTTTTTCAGTGCTATTTGTTTAATATTTTGGTAATGAATATTTGTCAAAAGGTACGGTTAATATATTCCGTGGCACAGAGCTAGATAAATTCTTCCACGATATAAGACTAATCATAAAATATAAATGTTTCATTAGAACGTCGTTACGTCACTAACCCACGCAGACTTCGAACCGTGACCTTGAGCCTTGCTCGATTTATATGTAGTTTATGTGATTAAACAACCGGCGAAAATTTTTCCTTTCCTGACAGCGATCCAACATTGGTTCTGCCGATGGCGGCGACATCCCTGCTCAACAATCGCTCAGACCGAAAATTCCGAACAGGAAGACATTGGTAGCAGCCCAGACATTATACGCAAACGTAAAAATCAGGTAACAACTCCGCTAATTCCCACGCCTCCGACGTCGGATGACGATGACGAAGTTGACGTCATCGATGTTCCCACGCCGTGTGAAAACCGTGAGAAAAACCTAATCGGAAATTCTAGACAGCGGCATGGTATCGCTCTAGCTGTGCCTGATTTTGTTCCGACGTTTTCTTTTCAGCCTAATCTGCCTACCACCATGGAATCAATGAAGAGTAAGTCTCAAACGCCATTGGCAATAACAACAGGAACAATGACAGGTGGCATTGGGGTGAAAATGGCGAACGGGTTAAATATTGATGCGTATGGTAATGAGCTGCCGGCGCCGAAAACATTTTTCATAGAGTTTGATCATGAAGAACAAGATCCGGATAATCCACATGCGATTACGTCTCAGACTGATGTGATATCTCATGATTTAGCACATTTGGAACCAGATTTGGAATTCGAGAAGTTTAATGGTTGTGTGGTTAACGGAAATGTGAGTTTGGCAAGTCCGCTTAAGGTAAAAATTGGCACAAAACCTGCGACAACTTATCAGTGTAGTGGACAATCATCTTCTACAGATACCGGAGTAGACGTCGCTGGCGGTGGGTCAAGCTCAGCTTCGCCAGCTAGGACAAGATTTTCGACGCCAAGGACAGATGGTAGCCCGTCGCCACGTCGTCATGGTGGTGGCAAGCAGTGCCTACATACGGTATGCCACCCGTTTCGAAATCGATCATGCCACTTGCAACAAAATCCGGCGTTTCCTCGCCTTCCTATGTCAGTTGAACCTCGGCGGCAACGTTTTGGAACTATGGATCGATCGCATTTGGATAAGCTTGTCGCTGGTGGTCACTGCAGTAGGGGCGATACCATCACTCGACGCGCACCACTGGCCGATACAGCCGCTCAAACAGACGCTGTTGCGTTTGCGAACTGGTGGAGACCACCGCTGGACGGCGAAGCTCTGGATGCTGCGTCACAGCGGGTCACTAGTGCCGCTGCGTGTTTTGATACTATCATTGTACGCAGCGGTGACAACGGTAAAGATGCTCGCCGGCGACGCACGGATCTGTCTGAGCGTCTGGCGTCTGAGCATGACGCGCCTCAGCGGCATCAGCCGATTGTGACCGCCGTATTTGACGTCATCAGACGGCCGACGAGCGTACCGTCGCCTGCGTGTGCGTGGACCCGCGTTGATTCGTGTTTTGAGTTAGTTGGTAAGATCAAAGGTCAAATATTTAATTTATGAATGGTAAGGAGGTAGGTGGTTTGTGTTGGCATAGCTGGTTTAGGGCGTTGTAAGGATTTGTGTTTGGATATGGAAAGAAACGGGTATCAGTACTGAGCCACCTTCCTCCTGCACAAAAGGGGAGCCTGTGGCACCTGGTATTTCTGAAAAAAAATTGATCAGAATTGCGACTTCAAAAGATTTTGCACGTTTGGCACAATCCGGGTTAACCATACCGTTCTTCGCGCCTATTTGGTTTCTCGCTCGCTTCGTTTTCAAACTTTCTTTCATCATTATATATTGCGCCCCGGCATATGTAGCCTTCCGTTTTTGATTCGCTGTTGCGTTGCTGGGTCACACTTTGCAGCGGACCCCATCTTACACGTCGGAAGGGGGTGAATGGTATACCTTGCCTAAGTATAGCCAGAGGTCGATAGAGTAAACATGAGCTGTAGAGAATGTTTTTACCGTTTGGATGCAGTCTTTTGTTGGAGTTCACTTTTCCAAAAACTTTTAGACAGTTTAAGTGCTGTTTCCGCCACATTGTAAGTGAGTCATGGTGTAGCCCAGCCTCTGTCACACGTAGAATTTATGTCGCTGGTTTGCGAGTGACACATAAACATGATCTATTATATTAGTTTTTACAAAACTTTCAATGGAATTTCTGTGCATAGGTAATAGAAAAATTTTGTTTACGTCCGCGCCGTTATCGAAATGCCAAATTATACACTTCGGTTCCGTAGATGTAATGCTTGTCAAAAACTTTTCGGCTGTTGTAAACTTTTCTCAAATTTAAGGTAAAAGCATGGCTTAACCTTTAAAAGTAAAGGCGTAGGATTATGCGTAGGTTAGCTTTTTTCGGGGTCTAAGCATAAGCCCAAACATGTGCGGTGAAAGTGTGCAACAACCGAGTTTTTGACATGCACAATCAGTGTTTGTTGGCCTGCCTGGTTGTAGTTAACATCAGTATCTTTTAGAGGGGTTGGTGTGTGAGTTTCCTTAAAATAAAATTATGTACATGGTTCCAGGGTGCAACCGGAATCCCGGGTCCAGCATTTTTTCATCATTCCGGTTGTGGTAAATTTTTACCGGAATTAAAAATTCCGGTTTTAAAATTTGGTCGGTGGAAATTAAGATATTTTACTAAAAATGACTATGAAAATTAAATAGATTTCATTAGTATAGTATGCAAACATTGACAATTGCCAGCAGATAGTGAATACCTATCTCCAACTAGGCTTATTTCACCAATAATGTTGCAAAAAATAAAATTAAAATAGATTTTTCAGTGGCATGTATTTTTAGTTTTCCAGTTCCGGTTTCGTTTCCAGTAATTTTTTCAAATTCCGGTTCCGGTAAATTGTGTAATTCCGGTTGCACCCTGCATGGTTCTATTCTTCAAGCGTGTGCTGGAAATTTGTATGACTCATCTCATCATATCATACATCATTTGCTGTTGAACCACCCTCTCACGCTCTCAGACGCAGTCTCAGAGTCACCCAACGCTTGAGTGAATAGAGTTTCCGTGTCTTGAAACACCTAGTACCGCGACCAGTTGAGATTTGAAACGCATATGATAGTCGCGGTTGGCGTTAAATTTATGCATATTATTGTAGCTTTGGTAGTAGTTGTCATTTTTCAGTGGAATGTTTTTGTGATGCGTAGATCTAGGACTATGTATGTATGTTTGCGGGTGTTGTGCAAGCTTTTCAAGGTTACGTTGCGCAATTTGGATTATTAAATGACTTATTGTATATTTGGGTCATGTTTATTCCTAGTTCTGCTTCAAGAGTGATGTGTGTAAGTTGTACTGATACAAAGCTGAAAGTGAGGGTAAAGTGAGGTTCGATGTCAAGCTTTCGGTTTTCTTGGAAGCTTTTACGTCTTCTAGGCGCTTTTAGATTGTTGCTGTGCTAATGATGTATATATGTACCCAGCATCAATTGGGATTGTATATGCAGCAGATTTCTATACAGGTTATCTAGTGAGTAGGTGATGAGGTACGCTTTTAGAACAAATGGTGGCGTTTTTATTTTAAGCGCAAGCATTTTTGTACTCACCTATTTTAATATCATATCTGACATATTTACGTGTTAAACTTCGAGCTTTATGCTGCCTGACTATATAAAATTAGTAGTCGGTACAGGCCGGCCTGACTAAGACAACTCTGATCAAACACTGTGATGACTCATACAGCTTTGGAACGTTTATTTGGGCTGTTCTATACTTTCCCAAACATTTAACATTAAGGCTTATGCGTCGAGTTCGGCTTAAATGAGTACGTAAAGACTTAAACAGGTTGGGCTTATTCGAAGGCTTTGGCTTAGGCAAGCCTTTTCGAAGACGTAAACGTAAGCCTGTATGGAAGGGAAATGTACAAGAGCATTCATTTGCATGCATCAGGGTGCAACCGGAATTACAATTTACCGGATATGGAATTTGAAAGAATTCAAGGAACTGGAAAGTGAAAGATACATGCAATCAAAAAATCATTTTTATTTTTTCTATATTACTGGTGAAATAACCTTAGTTGAAAATAGATCAGAGTTTCATTGACCACGAAAGCTAAATCTAGCATCGATGGTTATTTTTCGGTGATTGTCAAGGTTTATATACTATACTAGTGAAATTTATTTTTATCGTGATTTTTTCAGTCAAATGTTTGAACAAGTGGCTTTAAAATGCTTTGTAAAGATTGGCAAATTTAAAAAAGGACCAAAGTTTAATACCGGAATGTTTAATTCCAGTAAAAATTTACTGGAACCGGAAGGTGAAAAATGCCAAAACGGAACCGGAATTCCGGTTGCACCCTGGTATGTTTGTGTATGTATAAACATAAGATAAGAGTTTATGATGCGCATATCCTCAGCGTTCGCTATTGGAATTTTCACAATTCAGCTGGAGTCTTTAATCCCAGCCGGCGTTTTCTGAAAAGTGTTTCGATTTTGAAAACATTTGTATATTTGAGCTTCTTCTGATCTTCCCTTGTCATTTCACACCCAAATTTGAGTTTTTGAAAAATTCTATTTTTAAGGTTTCAAGGTTCCCCCACTTGGGGCCTGATCACAAATGATTCAACACCATTAGGCGTTCACAAAATGCATCTAATGCTACATATTTAAGAGATTTCCCGGGGCCGGAACCGGGCTCGGGCTCCGGTACCCGCACAGGGGACATTAAAATGCATTAAACTTCAAATTACATATTTTGTACCTTTTTCGTCAGCATGTATCTGCAAGTATGCTACGGTACAGTTTTCATCACATTGCGTTATGCGACATTTTGTTTATACCCCTGTTGTGACGCGAACTTTTCATTTCCCATTCCAATATTTATCAAATTGTATTGCTGTTTCCATCCCGCTTCTTCGAGCAGAACTGTTGACGAAATTGTTTGGATCTGATGGGCAGTTTGGGACTTAAAAGTCCAATTTTTAAAAAGTCAAATCTGGGCGTGAAATGATCAGAGGAAGTCATAAGAAAGTCATATATGCAAGTTTCTGAAATCCGACAATTTTAGGCCAAACGCTGGCTTGGGGATCACGGAAAAGACCCGGCAGCCTATTGTATACAGGAAACGACGGGTGGGTATATCTGATATTTCGGCGCTATAACTGAATTCTGTCCTTATTATACATATACTAATAGACGATAATTTGGTAAGTTACCTTTTGGCTTCCGATATTTGCCGATGGCACTAAACACTGGTATTAATACTGAACAAACGGCTAACTTTGTAATTTATTTATTAGTTTTGGTTGGTATGAAATATGTGTGGCATCTGTTTGATTATTTGGTTTCTATACGTTTGAGATGTTTCGAGGTCAGGGTTTTACCCGGGGCTGTGTCCTAGTAAAATACAGTAAACTTCAAATATAAAGCAAACTTACAGCAGCAATGTTTTGCTATGTGAACGTGTAAATCGGCGGTATGTTTAGCATTGTTCGGTGGTCGTTTTACTGTCACGCACTGGGCGAGACGGGGGCGGTTGCAGTGAAGTATATACTAGTGGGGAAGCAGGCAGAGTTGCGTTTTCGGTTCAAATTAGGTTCACAATTAATTCTGATTCCGATTAGAAATTTAAAATATAGTCACACGCTTGCTATTAGTTAAGCTAGTTTGAGTTGAAGAAAGGACGTAGCAATGTTTTGCTCCTATTTTGGACCAAATGTATATACACGAACCACTTAAAATTGGGTACTTGACACCTGTTTAGTTTCCTTCGCAGTATGATTGTTTTAATAGAAGGCTCACGTTCTGCCAAAGCGACTATTTTATTACATTATGACATGGAATCCATGAATTAGGGATAGGATTATGCTTCAGCTTAGGCATGGAAGTGAGGAAGTAAACCAGTAAATAATATTGCACAGCACAAGCAAAGCGAATGAGCTTTTTACAGAGTTGGCCACCTAGTAATGTTTGCGTTAATATTGTCACTAACGGTCGCATATAATCCGCTTAAGTTCATTTAAATATGTGTGCATCGTCTGTTATAAGTGGAGTAAGGTGATAGTTTTGTGAAAGTTTGCAATCATTGCGTTTGTTCCGCCATTCCTATGTGAGAAATAAAGCAAAAATAAAGTCTGACGACGATTTATTTGTTCAATTGTATGCATTAAACGGCATTTCAGAGTAATTCAAACCATTCAAACTTGGTAGAAAAATTTTTTATTTTCGGTAACGGTTAAAAATTGACCGAGACCGAGACCAACGATCTTGGTAGGTTGGGTCTCGGTCTCGCTTTTTTGACCGAGACCGCCCATCCGTGCTTCGTAGGCTAAACACTAGAAATTCAGCATTTCAGTTAAGCTGCGAATAATTAGCTTTACACCAAATCCTAAGCGCACCTTACTCATCTCAATTTAAAAGTACATTAATGGCATCTAGTGGAGCGCGTTGTCTAAGTATTAGCACCATTTTAAACGGCTAGCTTGTGAATTAACACCTCATGTTTTGCTGGTACCGTCCATGGTACCGTATAGTCCCGGTGCAGGGGCCCGGTCCACGGGACATTTCTGATATACATACGTACGTATATATTTAGAGGTGGATGATGCGTACTTCAGCATCAGTGCGCAACTGGGTACATTCTGTATACAAAAGAATGTACCCGGCATGCGTTGCATTTTCTCTTACTCCCCTAATTTACGGAGGTGTTGAAACATTAAAAGTGGGCAAATACTGTTGCAATACATAGTGCAAACATTGCCTGATAGTTTTGTGAACGGTTAAAATTTGGCCCGAGACCAAAAGTCTTTGTGTCGGTAAGTTGGGTGTCAGTATCGGTCTCGCTTTTTTGACCGAGACCGCCCGCCTCTGGTTACAGTTTTAAAACTTCACTCATTTGTATTCTTAGCGCATGGTCGGATAAATTTTAATTGCATGGAACTTAACTGTAGCTTGTTTTGGTTGACTCGATTCATGAACGAAATTTATAAAGCGGTGAAAGTTGTTGTGTCGGATTGAATTTTTGCACACATAAATAAACTTAAATATAATCCTAATATATAATCCTAATATATATAAACTTAAAATATAATCCTAAACCATAAGCCTCCCAATCTAGAAGTCCACCGGTCTCCCAATGGGCAGAAGTAGGCCACTGTAATCAACATGGCCCGCAGTTTCGATATGCAAATAATGCTAAAAAATGTTTGTTTACTTTAATTGTAATGTCATAACCACGATAGATTTTTGTGTGAGTTGTAAATTGCACTGTAAATATATGACTATATTCTGTTGCAGAACACCAGTTGAACTCTGAATCTCATCAGTGTCGTTACAACCAACTACAGCATAATAAATCACGTGGCGTGTCTTCTGAAGTTTTACCTGGATTACGAAGACCTCGTAGCGCTAGCCCGTCTCAGTTTACTAGTCTTCGTTCAGGTGTAAAATCTGATACCACCGCCGTTGGTGGAGTTGCTCCAGTAGATTCGGGTTCGTCAGTTTTATGCCATCACATGTTTTTGGATATTGTTTGTTTATATTATATGGCCCATATTACTTTAATGGGCGTCCAGGTTTCTGGTGGGTCTATAAAAGAGTAGGTTTAGATTCAAGATTTCATTTTTTTTGCTTAGGCTTAGGCTTAGAAACTCATTTTTTCAACGCGTAGGCTTAGGCTTAGGAACACGGTCAATCTACTGTTACGCCCCTTAAAGTAACATTGGCCGAATATATTATAACAAGTGTTCAGGGGATATGATCGATGGTGCCAGACTGATTGTCAGTATAGTTGTTTTGCGACTGTTGATTTTTGATACTATGCATGCAGTACGTAATAAACTATTTATGTTAGTTTTGTTACGCAAAAATGGTGTTGAAGGATCAAATCTAAATTCCTTTATATTAAAATTGAAAATATTTTCAGTTACCTATTTAATTTACTGTTTGTACTTGTACATAGTTGAATTTGGATTCCACAGTATTACAATCATGTCGAAAAATCTGCTCAAATGAAATTGGTAGTTATGTTGTATTTGTAAACTGTTTCCATAGTTTTACTTTTGTTTCAGACCGGTTACTCAGACGATCTCGATTTGATACAAGTCCACCTCGATCGCCTAATTTTCATTCAAATAGTTCGTCGAAGCTTGAATTTAACCGAACAGCAGCAGCAAGTGGTAACGCTAGCGCACGCGACTCACCGACTTCAGCTGACGAGCAACGGTCTGCGATCGACGCAACTGGTCGTTGGGTTGGAAACGAAACTGAATTGAACCTGAGATTGAATAACGCCGATCACGCAAGTTTGGAGCATCAAGTTGAAGAAGACACCATGGCGTTTGTTGTGCCTAAACAAGCGAAGGAGTTCCGAGCGTCTCCTTTTGTGCCAAAGGTACGATGATGGCTGGGTTTCGTTTACTGATTGTTTTTTGTTTACTGATTGTTTTTTGTTTACTGATTGTTTTTTGTTTACTGATTGTTTTTTGTTTACTGATTGTTTTTTGTTTACTGATTGTTTTTTGTTCCTGCCGTGTGTGTATGCATTTTAAACGGGAAAATAGGAGGATTTGGCACGTAATACGATCTGTGTTCAAATTCCCTGGGTTGTTCAGAGAAATCTCTGAGTGGTATTGCTGTTTACGTTCGGAAAGTTTTGATATTCAAGGGTCGCGTGTCAGAGTCAGAAAATGATATTATCAGAAAAAGCCTAGCGGTTATTTGGCAACAGTGTAAAAGTGCCAACGTCAAGGGTTCCAATTCAGAATGCATAGACCTGATTTTTTGTCTTTGGGCGTCGTGTCATTGCTTGTATTGTTTGTCTTTCAGAGAATACCTACATATATAGAATTTCATGCGAAAAGGAAATATTGTTTTACATTCAATTTTCTAAACTTACACACAAATAAATAAAGCGCCTTATATATTACGAAAACAGCGATAGATCATTACATAAATCTGATTTTGTGTGTATTAATTATGTTAATAATGCCATCTTTTTTCTGAATATCTATTTGTCCATCAGGGTTACACCGATCCCACGATCTGACCGAATACTGCATCGATTGCTAGTTTGCCAAATTGGAATGCAAACTTTTCATTTTGAGAATTTCTTGTTTATCGATAATTTTAATACATACCAACAACCTTAATAGAATTAGAATCATTGCATTTCGACCTGCAAAACTAATGACATTTATTATTCAATCAAATCTAGGTTTTTGGCAAACACTCTTACTTCGCGTTATTTAAAATTATTGTTTTTTTAAAAATGTGAACATATATTGTCGAACATTGTTGGATTCGGCTTTAATCACAATTTTTTCCGAATCCGAATTCGAACTTTTGCTGCCACCTTGCTATCTATGTATATGCACCTTTTGAGAAATTACGATAAACATTCACTTGTAACTTGTTGCATTGAAATCTTTTGATATAGCACGGTACACTAATATTATAGATAGAGTTGCGTCCGGGTCGGGGTATTCCGGTTATTCCGAGTATTTTCGCCCAAACATTCCATGTCCTGGTCCTGGTTTTAGCTTCAAGAAATTCCGGGTTCGGGTTTTCACAGCAAGTCATGCCGGATCCGGGTCTGGGTATTACAAAAATACCCGGAATATAATTAGCTTAGTGATTTTAACATCCCGCGCCTGCGTTTTGAATAGTAACTGTATCGTACCTAAATTAAATAGGTTAAAGAATTTATCACATAGTTGCACAACCAACGCTAGCTGTCAAATACATTATAAACAAAACACTCCCATTTACCAACATGTCTCTTAAGACAACTATCACATGTTTTATGAAGAGCAAACTGCGGAAGTAAAGGGTTAGTCAACAGGCTTCACCTCTGAGTAATAAATAACCTACGTAGATAGATATACTTGAGTTACGGTTACGAATGTTTAATTAGGAATGGTCGGGATGCGGAGACCCTGACATTTCTCATTTTTACTTAATGATTTACTTGAAATAAAATTTTGTGAATGACATTAGTCGCTTCGCATTGCATACTGGCCATTAAGATTTTGCATACTGAGCTGAGCTGCCAGATTATAGATGGAGACAGAAATTTTTTCCTATCTTTAAAAAAATTAGGACCATGTTTAGTTTTTAAGTTATTAAAATTGCGGACCCTGATTTCCTTGGAAAATAAATCCGGGTCCGGGTTTGCATTGTCAGCAAGTCCGTGTCCGGGTTTACATTCTTAAAAATTCGGGGCCTGGGTACGGGTTTTTATTCCAAAAAAATCTGGGTTTGGGTATTTTGTTGGGGGCCGCGGAAAAATTTCTTCGGGGCCTACCTTGGCATTTATTTTTGCCGATTTTTTGCTAATATTTTCACTGAAGTACACATTATAAACCGTTAACAATTTTTCACATGAACATTTTCCATTTCATCCAAGATGAAATTTCATGCAACTATTCGATTCCGTCTCATGGGTGAGAGGCGTTTTTCATCCAGTGACCTGTAAGAGCTTTGATGCTCGAGGCCGAGAGAGTTGTCACATTTTATGGAGATTTTCTGCTCTGCATATGCCTAAGAATTGTTAAACGGTGGTACTGGATGTATTGCTCGTGTAATATTTACCTATATTAGTTGCTCATCATAGTATACTCTGTGAAGAAAAGGGTTAATGTACGAGTACGCCGGTTTTAGTCCCATATGGG
Source organism: Enoplolaimus lenunculus (assembly GCA_030248215.1). Taxonomy (NCBI): domain Eukaryota; kingdom Metazoa; phylum Nematoda; class Enoplea; order Enoplida; family Thoracostomopsidae; genus Enoplolaimus; species Enoplolaimus lenunculus. The sequence continues at coordinate 82,212 of JASANG010002252.1, read as the reverse complement.
TTTCCAGGATGTCGAAAGCTAACTAAGTCTTGCGTCTCACCACCGCTCTTCTCTGCTACTCCCACGGAAATGACTGTTCAGCAGTTGGACTTTTTCTTGCTTTTCTACATATCGTTAAAAAATTTAATACGCAACGAAACATTTTATTATATACAGTGTTAAAGCTTGCTGAGTAGACGCTGCGGATTAGGCTGACAGACAAGTAAAATGTTCTGTAGAGAGAAAGTTCAAACATATTCTTGCTAACCCATGAAAACGTGTGAATTCATGCACGAATATATTTTGGTGCGCCTCTACAATTGTAACTTAAGATTTGGGCCGGCACCAGCCACATTTGTACAGCTTCAGAATTTGAAAAAACATCCACTTACGCTGATGATAAATTTGAAAAAGGGCAGCCCAGTCCGCACATTGTGAAACATTTGCATACGTTGTTTTCCCAGCTCAGACTAAGGACGAATTTAGTAGCTGTTAGGTTAGCTGGTTACATTCATACATTTAGATATAATGTTGAGAGAGAATTCTGTGTAAAATGCAAACAAGATACAATGGTGCGACATTTTTTTGAACACGAATAGCCAGATTTAGTTTCAACTGTTTTTGTTATATTATACAAGCTTGCATATTTATAGCTCGTAAAAATTGAATTGTGAGAATGTAATATATATAATTGTTCAATATTATTGTACAATTGTATGTCGATACATAGCGAATAGTAATGAGCATTAACCAGTGCCTTGGTCGGTATTTTTTCCAATGAGATTATTTCGTGTTTGCGCTTGGATTCAGCTATGTTTAGCTTCTGTCATTTTTTGAGAAATGGTGGCAGAACTGATCGCTGATTAGGAATTGCGTTTCAAGCTAACGCAGGACCGTAGTTTCTTTAAAAACATTATTTGGGCTTGAAGGTTTGTTTAAGTACTACTCACAACGTTGCTATTATGGTTCAACCGGATATTCGTCTTCGGTTCCGGCAAAAATTGACATCCGGCTTAGTCATTATACATTATCCGACATTTATAGCTGAAAAGTATATATAACATAACTTTATATTATCCTATTATTTGTGACCCTAATCACTTAATCACTATGTTTGGCCGCAAATTTTGCTCGAAATAATAAATACATATGTATATATATGTACTTCAATAAGCCGACTGGATGCTAACATCCTTGTAGAAACAAAATAATAGCAGTATAGCTATTGTGCGACCGGATATCCGATCCGGTTTAATATGCGGCATAAAATATTGGCTCGTATTACCCTACCGGATACCGAATATTTACGATTATGGATTCAAATATCATAAAAATGGTTTGTACAATTTGACTGATTTAGGCTTTGGTATTTTTTTGGTTTGTAGTTGAAAATATCGGGTTAAGTCTTAACGTATAATGTGGATTTCCTCGCTCTTAAAATTTTTCGAGAAACTATTTTACAAGTGCCTTGTTAAATACGGATAATAAGATCAGGTTTTAATTCATTTATGTATACGCATATATTCAGTTATTTATTATACAATGCAATCGATGTTTGCACCAGGCAGCTTTTCGGATACTCCTGATGATTACTACTGTTATACTGCGAACCCTTGTGCAGCGCCCCAGTATCTGTTTGTTCCTACTAAACGTTTGTCTGCAACGCAAGAGTTTTATATTCATAGTAGTCAGCAAAACGGGCAATTTCCGCTGAATAGACGCGGTTCAGTGGGGCATATTCGAAACAGCAAAGTTGCACGAGCTATACCATTTGTGGGGGTATGTTCCGCTGTAACAGATCTGTAATATAGTCGAACGACGCAAAGCACCTTGGTGGTTCTAATAAATTCTGTAATTTATATTGTTGTGACTGCAGTGTGAGAACTGATACAGCAATTCCGGTGTACTTACAGGATTGAAAAAGAATATCAAAGTATCAAAGATTGTGAGAAAAATCGCCGTGAAATAGTTGTTTTGAGCAAGGTTGCGCGGTATGAAGCGAATGCGGATTGGTTATACCGTGGCAGATTGGCCATATAATAAATAAGGGGTGTATGCTCGCCAGATTGTATTTGTAACCGCGGTACCAATTCGGCCATTTTCTCATATGACTAGCCACGGCATTATTGAGTGACGCACTGGCTAACCATCGCAGAAAGCTTGTAGACCATCAAATGGCTCGCGTAGAGATCGCAAATTTTTTCAACCTGCACATGACCGGTCTGTGAAAATTATAACAAGGTGGGCTCTAGTTATTACGGAAGAAGCGTTACTGAAGTCTAGTTTCTATACTTGTAGGGCGGTGACAACAGTCGATTACTGATCAAAGGCGGAACTGTAATCAACGATGATGCGATGTTTCGAGCGGATGTTTTGGTGTCAAATGGACTTATTGAGTCAGTCGGGTTTTATATGGTTGCGGGTGTGTTGGAAAGTGTTAGAAAAAGCACTTGCCATCAATGCGTATCTACCGTAGTTGACACAAAAATATGAAAGTAAAAAATTTCAATACGATAGTGTAGTCAGGGTTTTATTTACCACATGGTGCTATATACTGTGTTATTTGGAATCGTAACAGGCAATGCATTTTCCATCTCAACTACTATATAAGGATTTACGTTGCTCGTTAGATATAAGTTGCGTAAAGCGTATGGTATTATATTCATTTCTCTTAAAACAATTTTCGATGTTTTAGGCAAGTCGGGCCTGACCTGAAGCCTCCAGGAGGCTTGCGAACGATTGATGCTGGAGGCAAATATGTCATTCCAGGTATGAACTCTTAGTGATTATTAAAATCAGTGGTTGTTTTCTAGGAAAGTCCCTACGTGAAATACATTATCAATGGCACGATTCAAAAACTTCCAACAGTGAGAAAATTTATATCCTATATCTGGTTAACATCTGGTTCTGGTAAAAAATTTACTATCCGGTTCTGGTATCTGGGAAAATTAATATCCGGTCGATCTTGGTAATAATATTTTTGTGCAATGTTGTTTGGCTTTGTATTTGCAGTTTATATTTTAAATTTTGTATTTGTGATTTTTAGGCGGCATCGATCCAAACACACATTTGGAAACCCCGTCACATGTTGGAACTGTATCAGTGGATGATTTTGGAAGTGGAACAAAAGCTGCCGTAGCCGGAGGAACCACAATGATATGTAAGAGAAATCAGATCTGAGGTTTGATAAAGAATTTACCCCAATTTTATAGGGCCCAGGAGGCATATTGTTTGAAATTGAAGGTGACAGTTTACCATTTTACCGTAATACTTAAATTGAGCAAGTAAAATATTACGTATCTATTTTTGATTTGCTTTTTGCACTGCAAACACTGAAACGCTGCAGTAGACCTTGAGGTTGTGTACGACAATGTTGTGTATTAGTTTTCTAGAAGACTATTTTATTCATTGATAAAAACGGGCTCTTGTACACTTTCTTACCTCATTTACTCTTAGGCTTACTTTTAAAACGGCTTGTTTATGACTTAGCCTTTCTTTACACTTAATCCTAATTCTTAGCTTTAAATGTAGGAGTGAATTTTGCTAAAGACAAAAGTAATTTACGTTACGACTAAGCTTCATGTGTGAAATATACATATTTACTATTTTCCAGTCGATACCGCAATGCCCGAGTCTCCATCAGAATCGCTGGTTGCCGCGTTTCAACGAACCAAATCCTGGGCCGACCCGAAAGTTGCCTGCGACTACAGCCTTCACGTTTCAGTACCGTATTTTTCATCCGACACCGCCAACCAAATGGCTGAACTGGTCAAAACACACGGCGTAGGAGCATTTCATTTTTCAATGGCCGCTCCTTCGGCGATTTCTGATGCCCATCTGTACGAAGCTTTACGCCTGTGTCACTCTCTGGGCGCCTTAGCTCTAGTACATGCTGAAAACGGGGTAATTATCGATGCAAAACAGCGAGAAATGATCAATTTTGGTATAACTGGACCCGAGGGTCATTTACAAGCTCGCCCTGAAGCTTTAGAGGCTGAAGCTACTGAGCGAGCTGTGACGGTAGCAGCATTAGCTAACGCACCGTTGTATGTAACGCGAGTGATGAGTCAAGGTGCCGCAAAAGTGGTTGCTGATGCACGTCGAAGAGGTAATTGATCGACCGTGTTGATCAGGACGACTAGAGGACAGTGTTGTAAAATCAAGATTAACAAAATTGGGTCCGTTGTCAATGAACTAAGTGTATTAACGTTTTTGTGGCGTTCAGATAATTTCTTACCTCAACCAGATAGAATATCAAATTAAATTGAAGGAATTTTATTTTTTCAGCGGGCTATGATTTTGGTTTTAGGAGCTATTCCGGCACACAACGTATAAACTCTTTCACATTATTACAACATTTTTCTGGCATGAGATTGTTAATGGTAAATACTATCAAATTGATATATCTGATGTCAGTTTAATAGATTTTACTTTAAATTACGCCATAATATGCTTGACAGAAAGTGATTTTTTACATCAGTTTTTGGTTTTCTGTTCAGGTCACGTTGTGGTTGGCGAATCATTGGCGGCTGCACTGGGCACTGATGGTTGTCATTATTTTAATACGTGTTGGCGGCATGCTGCCGGTCATGTCACGTCCCCTCCTTTACGTCCTGATCCTCAAACTCCGCAAGTGTTAATGGATATGCTTGCATGGTGCGTTTAGCAAAATGCTCTGTTTATGGTATGCATATATACATATGTGTGCAGTGCGCCTCCTTGTCTAACATTTGTGAAAGGCACTTGTTTCGTTATTGCGGAGTTCTTGTTTTCATTATATCGTGATTTGTATGCATGGTTTGTTGTTTTAGTGGTGATTTACAAATCTCAGCCAGTGGCCATTGCACGTTCAACGCAGAACAAAAAGCAATTGGCAAAAATGATTTCCGAATGATACCAAATGGCATTAATGGTGTCGAAGACCGAATGTGCGTTGTGTGGAATAAAGGAGTGGTGAGTTGTTTTTATGACATGTATTGAGTTACTGACCAACTATACACTCATCTCAATATTGCTATGCTTGCACAATGTTAGATATATGCCTTGCTCTAGTGTCTCAATATATCATAATCTCCCAGGCATGTGTAACGTAGTCAAGCATAAATAGCTGGTCACTTGTGATCTAAGCTTTTGTAACCTACCGAATGTATCTCGTTATGTTCTAAAAACTTTAAAGGGGCGGGTTTCTTTTGTTTTTGACCTCAGAAACTACTGCTGTGGCTGCAACCTTGGCTTACCATGATTTTAGCATCGTGGAAAAATGGATCCAATGCGATTTGTCGCAGTGACAAGTTCGACTGCGGCAAAGCTGTTCAACGTTTATCCGCGCAAAGGCCGAATTGCTGCTGGTTCTGATGCCGATATTGTAGTTTGGGATCCGAACGCAAAGAAAACCCTCTCAGTCAGAAATCACCATCAATCGGTTGATTTCAATATTTTCGAAGGAATGACTTGTCACGGCTCACCCGCATTGACTCTGATTGGAGGCAAGGTTGTGTACGAGAATGGGCAGGTGAGTCTTCGGAACTGGTGCGATAGAGTGGAATGCAGGTTCGAGTGTTGTCGATGTTAATTCCAAGTGTTTCTGTCTCGCTTTTGGTTTAAGATTTTCAAAATTCGTTTTTTATTTTAAAAATTCAGATCCGGGTATTAAATATTTTTAATCGCAGCAAAGCAACTGTAATATTGGAAGCGGGTTGTGATAAATCAGAATAGTTTAGAAGGTTGACAGACAAGGACGGAAGGACGGCAACTAAGCATTTGCAGTGCCATGTCCATCCATATTTTCGCCTCGCCCTGTTTATGCTAGTTTAATTCATTTTAAAAGATTATCAAGTCTAAAACCACGCAAACAATGCAATTTATTAACCTATAGTTGCTGATAGAATTTATTTTAGGTTAATACAGTTGCCGGAGCCGGGCGCTATATTCCAATGCCGCCTTACTCACCACATATCTATTACGTGATTAATCAGCGCGAAAAGGTACGTTTCCTATTAAGAACTCATGCCGTTGTTGAATCAAATTATTTAACGCTAAATGTTAGCACATCCTAAAGGTGAACGGCATTTATAATTTTACCATGGTCGTTCTAGCAACTTTGCTGATAATTATTATTGTATATGGAATTGAAACAATAAATTTATGTATCACGGTGTTGTACTTTTAAATAACTTATTTAACTGTCGTTTGATTAAGGTTTTGGTTTAACTAAAAATAATAACAGAATTTTCAAACGAAACAGTAATTTTTTATTTTATTTTGCTTTAATCGAAAGTGATCAATTATTAAATCATTAGTATTTTAATTTCAGACTGAAGTACCACGTAAAGTTGACCGAGAAGCGTACACCGGGCCTGTTGTATCACCATGTCCACTCGCCGATGGTGGCAACTATAAAGAGCCACTGATTAGCGCGAAGCAGGCAAATGAATTTCGCTCCGGCGCGGAATTTTATACGCGTTCATTGACAAAATGTGGAGCCCGAAATATGCTAGACTCGAGTTTTAGCTTGTCCGGTGAGTGTAAAGTTCAGTCTCAACGGTGATCAACAAAAATTGCGATGAGTTACCAGACAGATTGGAAATGTTTTGCTATGTAGAAAGTAGTATACATTTTTTCAACAGGTTACCTTTTTAACTACTTAACTACTTATTAGTACATTACGTACTAGCAGGCATTGAGCTTAGAGTTTGTAATTTCGTCGGATTTTTTATTGTCTTATATGAGAACCTGTCACACTTTTTGTATGTTCTTGTTGATACACCGATATGCAGTAAGCTATCATTATTTATCATTCATCGAACAATGGAAAGTAGCTATTTTGATTTTTTGAATGCAAGCCAGTTTATAGGATGATGGGGCATTGTTAATTTCCTAATACTTCCACCTTTAGAACGAAGTCGTTTACGTCGGACATCAGAAAATTGCTGTGGTAATATATTTTAAAATAATTTGATGAGTTTGAAATACATAGTATAGTATTGTTTACATTTTAGGAGCTCAAATTGACGATGAAAAAGGTGTCAAAAGGGTAACACGTGTATCAAACCCGCCCGGCGGCGCGTCGCAAGGGATTTGGTAACGGCTGACAGAATTTGAGTTAGATTCAGTTTTACCAGAGGGTGGTAATGTTTGTTGGTTATCGTTAAAGATCTGACTTAACTGGTTCATGTGTTAGCAACGATTTTTCGTTCAGTAGAAAAGTAAGTTGTAACTGTGCGCCTGCTCCTATGATTAGCATTGTACATAGGTAATACGCTTTTAATATAATTCATACCTTAGTGCTTGCGCTCTTGATTTTATAATTTTTTCGATTGAAATTTGCTGGTACGCTTTATTCGCTACGGTGTAACCGGGGTGTAAACATGATTGGATGTCTAGGATTTGCCAAGAATCCAATGTTGTCCGTAAATTTTAAAGATCAAGGAAGATTGGACAATGAACGGTTTATTTTGAGCTGAAGTTTAGGATATTATTGGAGTTTATTAAAAATAAACTTTTCAGTATTTATCTTACGTGTTATTTTACATCTTTTGTTATTATTACTAGTATTGTTGTTATTATTTTTATTATTATTCCTATTATTATTGATATACATTTGTTTTTGCACTTTAAATGTATTCATTCGTTGGAAGTTTTAGTGATGTGCGTGCGCTTTTGGTCGTTTCTTCTTTGTTAGCATGGCGGAATGAACTGAAAATTTATGTTACTAAAGCTATAGCCTAAGATGCGTAATATCAACATCATTCAATCGCATTTTAATAGTCAACTTCGCTTTTCTTGAACCATAAATAAAAACATCTGTGCCAACTACTACGGTATTTATTGTCAAAAGCTGTGGGATGCTTCCTGATTTTCATGACTGTATTAGGTAAGGTTTCAATGAAATAACCAATATTTATTGAGATTGAATATGACATTCTATGTTTAAACGTTCAAATGAAGGCATTGTTTTGTTATTTAATTGCTGTCAGAATTGATATTATGTTTGCAACTTTATTGTCTGCGCTATTGTATTTCATTTGCTCCCAAGTGCTGTATCATAGTGCTTGAAGCGCGTGTAGGGAACAATTGGAGGTGCGGCTCCGGCTCCGGTAGAATTTTTTCCGGAGGTACTGGCAATTTTTGTAGTGAAGTTTTGCATAGTTTTACAAAATTTATCTGCCAAGTTTTCTTTTAACTTATGACAAACAACGCATTGCAGATATTTGCAAAATTGACAAATTAAACATTATTTTAACTACCTAATTTCGTCTCACCTCCGTCTCCGGCAAGTTTTGTCGATCTCCGGCTCCGGTATTTTCACCTCTGGTTGCACCCTAGCGCAGAGTTTGTGCTCTCTACATAATGATAAATTGCTTTGAAGATAAGTCGTCACGTTTTATCAACTGTAAGTTCTCGAGAATTGGTAACAAAACTTGATGGCTATCTAAAATTGTAACGTGTTAATTAAATGGCCCGGGTTAACTATAGGGCCTGTCTACTAAGCCTAAACCTTTGCCTAAGCTTCCAGCCTTCCTGTCTCTCTATATGCAGGTTCCTATAATTAACATTGAAATCATCGGCCAATAAAGTGAAAATTTGAAAACTTTCTAGCTATTAACGCAAAAACACAAATTATAACTTGAGGTTAGGTCTTTTTTGTTGGAACTCTGCACATTATGTTGTGAAAGGCCCATTTTGCACATTAATTAATTTCAAGGAGTTAATTTGGTCATAATTTGACAAATGTTTTATCGGTTCTCTTTCTGGATCTGAACCATTTCTGGGTTAGTTTTTCCAATATTTCATTATATTGTATCTGGATTGTGAATGTGATTGCTCTGTAGCTTTAAATGCTTAGTGTTGAGATTGCGTATTGATATTTATTTTATGTGCAGCTGCTAATGTGCTAGTAAAACTTGTACTTCTGTTCACTTTGCATTTCGAGTGAGTAAAATTAATCAAAATTTAAACTTGGTATCAAATCAGGATAAGCGTTATTGCGAACATGTTTCATTTTTTAACTATAAAACGTTTTATGTTTGTAATAAATTCGTATACTGCGACACCGAATATTCTTTAGCGCGTTGCAGTGATATACGTTTCACAGTCCACATTGATACCTACCCGGCTATACAATCTCGTTTTGGGAGCCATGTGTACCTAGGAGAGGTCTCGAACGGCGTGTGAATTTAGGATAAGCACAGCCTAAAGGACCCATGTTTAGAACAGGGCCCCGGATGCTGTCTGTGGGTCTGCAATAGAGTCCATTCTAAGTTATAAACATTTTTGCTTTGGCTTAGGCGTAGGAATATGCTTACTACTGTTCCGACCCTCGTTTTGGGAGCCATGTGTACCTAGAAGAGGTCTCGAACGGTGTGTGAATTTAGGATAAGCACAGCCTAAAAGACCCATGTTTAGAACAGGGCCAGGATGTTTTTCTGTGGGTCTGTAAGAGTCCATTCTAAGTTTTAAACATTTTTGCTTTGGCTTAGGTTTAGGAATATGCTTACTACTGTTCCGTCCCTGTTCTATACATGGGCCGCCTAAAGCATTCAAATTTATTCGAAACCTGTTTATTGTGCACGTGGTCGTTATATAAATTGTTGTCGTCTATGTTAATTTAATAGGAACCTGACCATTGGAGAAAGGGGGGGGGTGGAGGGGGGGGGGGGGGGGGGGGGGGGCGGGGGGGGGGCGGGCGAGGAGGGTTTTGGTGGGGGGGTGGGGGTGTGGGGGGGGGGGGTTTTTTGTTTTTTTTTTTTTTTGTTTTTTTTTTTGTTGGTGTTTTTTTTTTTTTGGTTTTTTTTTTTTTTTTGTTGTTTTTTTTTTTTTTTGGGGGGGGGGGGGGGTGTTTTGGGGGGGGGAGGGGAGTGATTTTTGTGTTTTTTTTTTTCCTGGGGAGTGGGGGGTTTTTTTGGGGGTGGGTCTGGTTTTTGGGGGGGTGTATTTTTGGGGGAGGGAATTTTTGGTGGGTCGCCCCCCTCGCGGGGCCTGTCGTGTATTTAGAGACCAAGACTGGTGGTTCTGGGACCGTGGTACAAGTCAGTTGCAGCACCTTATTGTCCTTCCGATATACAAATGTGAGCTGCTAAGCTTGCTTCAAGCGTGCGGTTCTTTATTCACTTGCACAGCAAGAACGCGATCCGCTCGTGAACGCATTCGCCTCACTTTGTTCGGCTCGTGCCACACGTTTGATACATCGCAGCAGCGTGCGTTCTTATCTGGGAAGATCACAAGCCGTGCTACAACATTACTTGTAACATTTTTACTACTGAGTTGCAATTTTAAATAGCCAAACAATGGCACGACAAGACCAGAGATTCGCTAAGAGCATGGCGAACATTTTCGTACCAATTTCGTCTGATTCTAGTTTACCATTATCCAGTGAGGTAAAAAGTAATCGTTGTGATCAAACTGTTTTGCCATTATCGATCCTGGTCGAACAACATTTTTAGGATAAAGCACGAATGTAGCGTTCGATAAATATGCGGACCAAAACCCGAAACTTGACATTGATGTAAGGATAATAGCGTCCATTTGGGCTAGTAAGCATAAATCGTTGGCTGGGAAGCTAAATTCGTGTGCCTTGGCTTCGATTGAATTGACTTGAATGGTTGAATTGTCTATTAATTGTTGTTCACTAGTACTTGAGACAATGTTTAACTCTGATTGGACGATCGAAATGTCGGGATACGCGTGACGAGGTGCAAAAATGTCAGATATCCATTGGTGGTCGTCTCCGACAACGAAGAAGTGTAAACGGTTTTCGGATTGGTGTCCAATGTGGGTTTTACTATCTAAAACGCAACAAAATTTGACTAAACGTAACAGTTTATTTAATGAGTGACATCACAACAGTGAAACAAGTCATTTAATAACCCAAACCTAAGGTACCAATTCTCAACTGTATATTTCCAGTTGCAATGGATTTCTTTCAGTGCGCAGTTTATGATGCAAAACAAATATTTAAGATTTTTTCTAAACTGAAACGGAAAACAATTTTATAGCAATAGCGGATTATATTCGTACGTGTTTATGTTTTGCGCTTTCAACGCTATTTGAATGCGCTTGTAATGAAATAAATCTTACAATTCAAATTATATGCTCAAAAAAGCGAACCTTGTAATTTTTGGCCATAAATGTCACGCATTCGGTCGATGCCACGATATATAAAGTTAATGTCGGACGGTTCAACGCCATACATTGGAAATATCCCACTTGGATCTGCGAAATCGCCACGTCTTATGTGGATGCCGACACAAAATGTTGATTTTCTGTTTTTGATATATATTAACTCAATAGAAAAAAGTTTGTTATAAAAATATTGTTTTGTCAGTTCTCAATTTTGTCCGATTTCATTCTAAGTTTAAGTGGTTCTATTCGCTTTTATGGAAAAAATTTGAAGCACGACAATATATATTTTGTAGTATATATCTCGAGAGTTTCATATAATCGAATTTGACTCTGGCGGAGTCGAATTTTGACTCAGTTTGTGTAGTTAGGAAAAGCCTATTTCGGAGAGAGTGAATTTGAGTCACCATTTTTTACAGTGTATGCGAGGAACAAACTCAGGCTCGATCTCCAAGCTGCGATAATTGAGTGTTCAGGTCATACACAAACCACTTTAAGTAACCAGTAACCAAGTGATTTTTAACTTCATTACAAAAAAATTGGCATAAAATCACAATAAAATCCTCTTTTGAGTTTTCTCTGTTCTTTAGTTTTCTCTGTTCTCGAATAGATACCTATATATCTGTGATGCTTAAATCTAAATCACCAGCCTCATAAAGACGTTCCAGACTTTAAATTTTATATACTTTGATAATATTTATTTAATTGAAAATAAAATCAGTTTTCACCGTCTCAGTTCTCCTCTTCGAGCGAGAATGTACTCAATTTGTGACTTGACAGTGTTTATCAGCTGTTTTTGAAATTCGAACGTTTGTCTAATTTGTAGCCGATAGCGGTCGAAATATTTGTATGAGAACAAAAATCCTGTAAGCAAAGCGTAATGGCTGGTAGCATATGAAGTTTCTAAAGTACATTTTATGTCAAACTTAGCTATTCTGGCCAGGGTGTAAACGGATAGTAAAAATAATGGAAACGGAAAACGGATATTGAAGTATAAAAGTTTAAAAACATGTTTTATTTTTTCCAATGCAATAGAGGCGTGCATAGATTCACCGGTCTTTCAAATATTTAAAAGAAAAAAGACGGATACATCGAAATTATTAAGATTTTGGAAAAATTTCGCGTTCGTTATTTCATTTCGAACAAGTTCAGCATATCTGTAACAAAAAAATGCGAGATATCACGTATGGCTACGGAAACCGAAACGGACAACAATTTTTACCGGAAACAGAAACGGAAACGGATATCCGGTTTACACACTGATTCTGGCAAATAATAAAACTAAACTGTTGGTCAACCCAGTCTGTGAAGCGATGATTACGTTAACCTGTTTTAAAATGATAGCTTTGACTCAACATAAGTACCATAAATAATAATTTACATCGTACATCAAGCATTGTTCAGCAGCACCTTGGCGAACCTAAGGTCGCCATCCGAGCCTATCTGTACCAGCAGCAATCAAAAACATTTTGTATTGAGATTTAGCATAGCACTAATTGCACTTAACTTTTCACTCGTTTCGCACTTGAGCTTCTTTTTACTTATATATCGCGCGACCCTTTCAAATATTTCTGCATCTGCCGCTGGATAGCATAATACCTGAGACTGTATAATTAGTACTGCAATTTTGCAACATCGAAAGAGCGTTCAGGTTGTACTTTTCCATTACACCTTGGTCAGGATAGATTTTTTGTGCTGATGCAATGAGATCTTTATAGGTTATAGATTGATTTCGAGGTAGATCGAATAAGCTTCTTGGGACAATGTCTGGTTGATCAACGGAGTACACTGAAAAGGAAGTTTGAAATCTTATAAAAAAGTTTCATACGTGCTATCGTTTCCGACGCACAAAATTTCAATCATTTGTTATAAACAGTTTCGACAAGCCTACATTCTAGGTGTTGAACCTACTTCTAGCGCTACAAATGAAGCACTCTAAAAGGGTGTTTAACGTAATAGGTGACAGGGCAATCTCTTGCCAAATCAAATGTTGCCAGCTTTGACAATAACAAAGCTCCATTATGGCAATCGTTATTAAACGCACCCTCTGTAAATGACAACTGCAACAGTTTCAATAACAGCAATAAATAATGCTCATATACAAATAAATAAACGCTTATTATCCATTGTTATTTTTTGGGTTTGGTATTCATTCTTTTTAAGTACTTTTAGTCCAAAACACTTCACGGTTTGCGTTAATTTTAAGCTCTCCCGTAAAATCACCCATTGCAAATATTACTATGGGTTTCACTAATTCATTGAAAAGTAAATTGAAAGTTTAACTTGGCTGTCAATTGGTCCGCTCAAATAGTCAGATCTTTGAGAGAGTACTGGAGACACGCCTGCGGTCCATAGTACACCTAACAGCAAACCAAGCTGGATTTGTCGATGGCTGTGGAACCACCGATGCAATTCATGCGGCACGACTACTAGTAGAGAAGCACCGCGAGAAGAGAAGCCCTCTACACATTGCGTTCCTTGATCTTGAGAAAGCCTTAGATCGGGTACCCCACGATCTAATTTGGTACTCTCTTCGCTCGCATCTGGTACCAGAAGAGCTCGTCAATTGGATAAAATACTGTACGCCAAGCCAAATAGCCGGGTGTGATGTCCAGCTGGAATATCGAACAATTTCAACGTCACTGTTGGAGTCCATCAAGGATCAGCACTGTCACCTTTGCTGTTCATCATTGCGATCGACACTATCACGCGTGATTTGCAGCGTGAGATACCGTACTGTCTCATGTATGCCGACATCATGCTCGCCGAAGCCACGAAGGACGGCCTGGAAAAGTGGGTCCAGCAATGGCACGATCGTCTCGACAAGTTCGGTCTGCGACTCAATCTGAAGAAAACAGAATACATGACAACAGACCCGAACGTCACAGACGCCATCAAAGTATCTGACATTTCCCTGCCGAAAACCGATAGCTTCAAATACCTCGGTTCTACATTATCTGCCGATGGTTCGCTCTAGGCTGAGATCACAACTCGGATGAACGCCGCCTGGGCGAAATGGCGCAACACAACCGGCATATTTTGCGCCCAGAGTATGCCTAATGCGCTGAAAGCAAAGGTCTACAAGTCAAATGTACGACCTATTGCCCTCTATGAATCCGAATGCTGGCCCGCAACCAAAGAAGATGAACATCGACTTTCTACTATGGAAACAAAAATGCTTCGGTGGTCGAGCGGCATGACCAAACTAGACCACGTTCGTAATGATGACATAAGGCAAATGTACAAGGTGAATTGGTCAATCGGAATGTTCATTTGAAAATATTTTCAGCTGCAAGTATTCAGTGCAAGTTGCAGCTGCGAGCTTAATAGATAAAACTTAGGAAAAATGTGCTGTGAATAATTGTAAAATGTAAACTATTATTGCCTAAAATCATACACAACAACAACTAACCAAAACGCATACCGCGATCGTTTGCAATACCAAACGTTGATGCGTAAAGAAATAGGTTGTTACCAATTTGAGTGTAATTCTCGTTAATCTCCATAGTAACGTACCCATTGCAGATATGATCGACAACGTGAGCTCTATAAATTGCAATAAATTTTGCGTGTAAATTTATGCCATTTTGGGCCATAAGGCAGATGTGCTAGCGTGGATAACAGAAAAGCCTCGTATGCTCAATAGAATCTCGTTACAATTCTTTCGTGACTGACACTATATACCTTTATATGACCTCATTTTAACCTTTGTTCCCATCGTGCTAAATATTTTGGCCCATGTAAAGATCATGGGCGGAACATTTTTCGCTGGGACTGAAATACAGTAAGCTTAGGTTTAGACTAATCTTTCTCCTTCGGCTTAGGCCCAGGTATATAAGCTCATTTTTAGGTTTAGGCTTTAGGCTAAGAAATATGCTTATACTACTGTTCCACCCCTGTACTGTATATGCACTGGCTAATATTTTCAACACATTTTTTACTTACCGAAAATAGTAGTAGTAAGTGATTGCAACCAAAACGCTAACCGCTGCACAAAGTGATTTAAGTGAAACTACAACAGATTCTAAACACTTCATTATTATGATTAACCTCGCCCACCAACACGCAGCTATTAATATTACCATGATCTCATTTTCGTTAACCTTCTATTCTGCAAAACTATTATTAATTTAGATGATTGAAAAGATATCTTGTGAAACACAAATATAAGTAATGAAACGCAAATTGCAATGCAGGATATTCTGCGGTACCTAAAACGCTCAGCTCACCAAATGTACCTACTGTCGGCGCATATTTTAATGATTAATTGCAAGCATCATCAAAATAATATACATCACGTAAAGCAGGTCTGTTGAAGTAAAAATGTTGAAGTGTACTCGTTTTAAATTCTAACATTTTAAACCGGAAGTCGGAATCCAAACGAATCATTAAGGCACACTGAACCTTTTTAACCACATCGTAGCAAAGTTACCTCACCTTCCCAATAAATAAAAAAATTGTTATTCTAGTAAAGGACAAGGCATTTTTGTACTTTTTAAATCAACTACAAAAGATTCTACATGTGACAGCCCCTGAACTATTAAAATGTAGATTACCTATTCATCGCATAACTAAAACAAAAAACAAAGTGCAAACGTTGTTACACTGTTTAACTGCATATACAGTGTCGGTTAAAATACTGCAGTTTGTAGAGCGTTTTTTAGTTGAGATGTTGATAAATGCGAATATTTAAAGTAAACTGCGCCGACTTAAACAATCACGGAAACATGCAGATATTTTGTAAAAGATCGAATATAGCTGAAGTTCAGTATGCGAATGGTTTTAAATGCTTCAAAGACATGGAGTTGAAATTGGAAAAATTCCTTGCTCAGACTTTTCAAACGACTGTTGAAGTAAGGATAACAATAAGGTTAAATCACACTAAATCGGATGGTTTACTAGTGTATAACACATAAAAGATTTCTTCCAGATATTTTTCAATTGTAAAAAACGTACATATATCGATAAACTGAAGAGTGATAATCGCGAACGTTTGAGCTAAAGCTAAAAGGTTTAATTAAGCCGTTCAGCACAAAGTTCAAAATGAATGACGAGTTGTCGGGTAACGAATTATCGTGATACATACTAAACGCAAAACAGTTACTTATTTCAAATTGAAATCCGCAACGAAATTTTATATTATACCATGCTGTTTCAGTTTTTGCATATTTAGATTCAAAAGCTCATGAGAACGAGTGTCATGTCAACGCAACAGGATCTATTTAAAGACGATGTTTATCTTTGAGTTTTTCAAGTATACATCGTAAATGTTATATGCGTTGAATCCAGTGCGATGTCACCTTCGGTTGCATGCTGTATTGCGCAAAACGGTCAGCTTTAAGGTATTTCGTAGCTAACGTTCCCACAATATTCGTAAATTACTGAATGTTAATTAAAATCCATTTTACCGATCCCACGTTGCTTTGAAGAGTACCGTTTTTGCGCGCGGACTCCAATATTGTGAGTTTAAGCTTTAAACTAATTTTTTTTTAACTTTAGGCTTAGGCATAGGCCTAAGTTTAGTTATCGGCTGTTTTAACAAAGAATCTTCACCATCTGTTCCAAAAATCCTTCCATTTTGTCATTCTTTGGCCAGTGTTGCGCTGACCATAGGTTCCGATTTCGTTCGCCAGAAATTGCTGAATCAAAGCATCGAATAATTGCACTGTAATGCGCAGTGCATGCGACTAAACGAGCGTGCAGTGCCAAATTTGCGCTCACTTCTCGCGCGGTTCGTTGTATTTTACCGGAACATATTTCTGTCGCACAAAATGCTGAAACTCCGTGCTCATTGCAGCATGAGGTTAAATTAAGTCCGTTTGATCGGCAATAAACCGCTTTCGGTATATGAATTGGGCAATCACTTGGGCATAAAAGCTGAAATATAAAAATCAACACATTAATGCGCGATGGTAGGGCGTCAGTGCGTATAAACCGTACTTCTGTCTTTAGTGAAAACTAATGTTCGTTTCATTTCCCGGTATAAAAATACAGTAAAATTTCGTTATTTTTATGCTGTGGCGGATCCAAAAGTTTCTTGGGGGAGAGGGAATGCAGTTTTTTGATAAGACCACCCAATATAATAATCTATGTTAAAATGTTACAGCTGCAATAATTTGTCAAGACAATATCCTGCTATTTTGCTATGCTAGCTATATTTTTAGACAAGTTCATAAGATAGCTAACATATTGCTAAATACATTGCATACAGGCCTTGGCGTTTCAAAAAGTTACTCAGCGATATGGGGGTAAGAAGAGAGGTACCCATAACGAGTCCCAATCAATAGGAGTCTCTGTATCTCTAATGAGAGTCCGTTAGTGGATAGGCTCCAATGCTTCGGAGCGGAGCAAGTCAGTTCTAACCGAAAGAAGTATATAAAAAGATGGGTGTTCTGTCCAACCGAAATTAACCCTTTATCACAAGAATTTTCTATTTCTCCTGAGACCTACATTTATGCTAGGATTCGAACTCCAGTGACTGGAGTGGGAGGCGTATACCATCACCACACAGCTACAGGAGCTTGACGCTCGAGCCCGAGGGGGCTCTCACGTCTTGTGGTAATTTAGTACTATGTATACGTGTTACAATTGTTAAACACTGTACGATATATAGTATTTAACGTATATACACTGCGCTGAGTTGTCTATGGGCAACTCAATGTGAGAAGGGGTTAAGTGTGAACTAAAAAACAAATTACAGACCGTAATCGAATAGAATTGGGGTACCCTCTTTAGAAGCATAATAAATGTAACCCCTCTTATTCGGGCACTATAGTGAATTTGATATAGAGGCTATGCGTAGCGTGCTATTAAATGATTCGACCTGAGTAACTAAATCCATGTGTTTGTTTCACAATGGCTCAGTACCATCCCAGTTGTCACTGGCTGGGCACCTCTTCGTCATTGTACACCACCATGTGGTCTTATACGCAATCAATTGGCGCCCGATACCACCCTGCGACGTAAGATGACAGACGACTGATGGCATAAACCAAAGGGATGACTGCAGAGGCTTCGCACAACAATCATAGTGTAGACGCGTCTCTCTACCGATCGATTTCCACCACAACTCTGGGCCTGAAGAGATCCAGTGTCGCAAGTGGGACAAATCGCAGGACAGGGAAAGGAAAAGCGGAGGGAGCGGAGACATGAAAAGAAGAAAAGGAAAACTGCAGCGAAACGGAAAACATGGTTGCAAAGCATATCCAGAACTACAAGAACCGTATAAAATGTATGCCACCTCAATTACCTTTTTTATATACGAGTTATAGTCGACTGAAATATCGTACGTTGAATCTTGACAAATGTGTTTACAATGCTCAGGAACACCCTGATGCCTGCAACATGCCCACTCATCATATTCTCCAGCGTAGTTGAAATCTTGCATATCCGGCTTTGGCCATCCTACAATGTCATCTTCAGTTTCTTCTTGATTCTTTGAACCGAAAATATATAAAGCTCATATCTGTTTACTTTCATAGGGCTTTCCAGCACTAATCATATATCTAATAACGATATTCCGACATGAAGTGCAGTTGTAAACATTATTTTAAAAGTGTTTACCGCGTTTAAGAATCTTTCTATCATAATATTGACCAGTTAAATTATGGTCGCATTGTTCGCAACCAACACCAACATATTTCTTGCGAAAATGCCCGAACAAAACTTGAAATCATAAAGAACAATACGTAAACGAAACTATAGGTACTATCTTCTTGAAACTTTAGTTAAATGTTAACAAAATATTTTCGCACATTTATTTGCATACGTTCATAAAATTCAGCTGAAATGTTGCCCATGTCAGAACAAAATTTGAAATCATAAAGAACAATACGTAAACAAAACTATAGGTACTATCTTCTTGAAACTTTAGTTAAATGTTAACAAAATATTTTCGCACATTTATTTGCATACGTTTATAAAATTCAGCTGAAATGTTGCCCAAAATACGTATGTGGTGCGCTCCAGCTTTAATAATACAGATGAAGTGCGATCTTTACTGCTTTTGTTTACTAAATCTATATATACTACGGTAAAGCAACCAAATGCTACTGTTATTAAATATCAGCCTACGTTTAAGCCAAGCTTAAACCGAGGTGTACTTTGCTTCCAATAAATGATTAAAGCTTCGAAATGAAAACTATGAAGTACATTTTAAGACTCAGTGCATATGAAAAACTTAAGCTTAGTTTCACTGCTTACTTTTACTGTACGCCAACCATAGTATCACGGCTGAAATACATATGCCCGTTGATAACAGTCTAAAAAAATTATTCATGTGGCTGATTTGGTACTGTATATATCATATAGTCAACGTAAAAATATGTAATTTACTTCCTATCTTGCAAAAATGGTTTGGAAGGCACGGTACAACTGGACGTCTGATTGCAGCACTGGAAAAACTTTTGTCGGAGGTTCCGTGCATTTCGGTAGTAAAATTTTTCATGTTTTTGTTCAAGATTTGGTCATTCAGGGTATTCGTTGCTGAGTTTATCGCAATTTTAAAATCTTTAATTGCCGGTAATTTAACGAAACGAATTAAAAAGCAATTTTTGACATCATGCACAGGAGTCACAGTTATCAATTAGCAATATGCTCTATAGGTAATTCAATGTAGCAAAACATTTTTTTACAGAACGGGTTTAAGTAAAATATATGGATGCAATACCTAAATGATATTGCAAACGAAATTGTAGTTTCTAAAATTTAAAAGCATGCTTACAATTTCCCCCTGAGAAAATATTTTTGTAAAAACATACCTACTTACAATTATTACTGTCGATAATTGTTTTGTAATAAAACCATGCAGTTTTCCCTTAGAAAATTTTTGCAGATAAAATGATAAGGTTAATATCATAAAATTTTCCCCTAAGAAAATGTTTTGTGATAAAATAATAAGGTCCCTACCTTACCAGTTTTGCGTTTCATAACATTTGGAAGCCCGCCCCGTCAGAAATTTTTGGATCAGCCTCTGACTGCGCCGCTGATTAATAAAGCTTTAGAGGTGTATATTTTTTCCGTGAGTGTTTTGAAAAGTAACTTTTTCGCTGACACATGTTTTTATTTAGTTTTATGAAAATTACTGGAGGTCAGCACTGATCCTATACCTAGTGGAATTTCTTGCATAAATAGAACAGATACAAAGTCAAAAATATTAAAAATAAAACGCATTAAATTTATAAAATTTACCCATAAACTTTCGTTTGTAAAAAGTGTTGCAACAGCACATTGACGTTTCAAAAAATCAAAATATAAAAACATGAGCAAAAAAAGCGAGCACTGAATTTCATGTGCGTTTTATTAATGTTATGGCCGCTTTCAATAATACAACTTCTACAGTATCATGCATACAAAAGGTAAGTTTGAAGAATGCGGGGCATCGTGGACACTGAAACAATGTTGGCTTCACTATTCCGGATTCTGACACAATTTGGCTTCAGCATCTGGGACACTGGAGCACAAAAAAGAAACATGTTCACTATCTGGTACAGGGGCACCGAAGCTTTAAGCCTGTGCCTAAGCTTATATCTCAGCACTCAGTTCTACTTTTTTATTTCCACGTCAACCTACACTATTTTAATGTGTTGGCAACTTTTCAGTTATTTTGCATGTACGATATTGACTTACAGTCGAATGGTACCTTTACCTACCTTTCAATCAGAAAGGCCGCCGTGTTTTTGAACCCCGCGTTTATTTGGGCCCTAAGCAGGACCGATTGCTACCGCCCACGTGCCAACCCATTATGTTAATCGCATAGCTGTTCCAGGAAAGAATTGTTCTGTGTGGGAAGTTATGCACGGTAGCCTCTTGCCAGGTGATGAGGAGATAGCCACTGGCTTAAAAATTGATTACAAACGAGCTGCAAATTGAATTCTGAGCTAAGGAACAACTATGACAGCCTGCCGATTACACCCAAACTCAGTTAGTCCTCCGTCTCCGGCCCCGGTTTCAGTAGAATTTCTTCCGGAGGTCCCTTCTGTTTAGGAGAAAAATTTTCGATAGTTTTACGAAAATTGTATCTAAGCGCGTGTTCTTCAAAATTTGGTAAGCGTTTGACGAGAGATAAACCGTCGAGGTTCCTAAAAAAGTAAAGCCAAAACTAAAATTGTTGAAAACACTTTTGACTTTTTGCATGTTTGCAAAAATTAGCGAATTTCATAAACATTTTATACCTAATTTCGCTTCAAGTTCGGCTTCACTTCCGGCTCCATCTCCTGCTCTGACCTGAATCTTAATATAGTCCTCCGACTCCAACAAATTTTGCAGTGACCTCCGGCTTAGGTTTCGGTATTTGGCACCTCCGGTGGCATCCCGCCTCTCATGAGCACGGGCATACTTCTACAAGGGCCCGCGGCCCACAAGTTCAAATCTGTAAGTTTCTTAATAGTTCATATAAAAAAGATTAGACTATGATCAGCTTTCCGTTCACTCTCTATCGATGCCGAAGGTTTTCAATTCAGGAATGATAAAGTCTTACCTGTGCCACTATTTAATGAAAGTCAAGGAGCATATATTTTTTTATTTTTGTTTTTATTCCGCAAAGGACACAGTTGGTATGTGTTGTCAGTTCACCAATGAGGCGAATAATGATCTAGGTTCAGACTGACGGGCTCGATTTGGCTGCGGTCACACTCCAATCCACTGAACTGGACGGAAATAGTTGTATGTTTTTGGGCACCTTTATTTTTGCGATGCTTTCAATATTCCTTACAATTTGAAGTGCAGTTCGATCCATTTCTGCGTCTCGATATTTTGTATAAATTTCGTTAAGGTTACCTCATCCAGTTCTACAGACCCTCAACTGTCCTTTCATTCCAAATCACATGCATAGTCAGCCACTCAAAAGCAGCGTGAATAAATTCTAATTTTAGGTGACATACAAACGCGAACTTTTTACCATAATTAGTATGGGGAGCTGCGGCTAGGGTAAGTTCGAACACACGAAGATTTACGAGCTGGAGAGCAGCTGATCCAACACGAGAGACAAATACGCGGGGATGCATTGCATAGCGGTTACGGCGGAAAAAACTTGCGGCCGAACTGAGTGAGGACCCAAATAGAGCGCAAATATCGCGACTCAGTCAGAATTACACCGAAAGCGCAAATTTTTCGACGCCGCATATCGGGTATGGACGCTCCATGTAGCAGCCACCTTGGTGAGTACGGGGTGTGAAAAACGACACTGCGCGTGTGTGTGAACCATGTGTTGCACAAACAAATATATTGGCATTCAAGTTTGGAACAAAATGGGTTTCACCAAAATGCTTATAAAAACCAATATAACGTATTATCCAGTACCACTTTGTTTCTGTATTCTAATATAAAATGAGTGATTGTGCCAATGCTACTTAAGGCAATCAATGGAAGTTTCTATTTTCTGTCTTTATGTCAGTCCCACGTTATCATTGGTTTTGGTTGCGCACGAACTGTCCACCCTGATTAGTTTTTCGGCGGACACAATAGAGTACCGCATCAGTAGATAATTCTATAGCTAGCTACCGCGCCCATGCTAGTTTTACGTTTCCACGAAATGTCCACAGTTTTTTTAGAAATATGTTTGCTTAGAAATTTTAATTTTTCTCAAAATTTAAATTTTTTCGCTAACGGATAATTTCCACCTAAATCTTAATGTCCCGCCAAAGTTTGAATTTTCCCGCTAAAATTTGAATTTACCGCCAAAAATTGAATATTCCCGTCAAATTTCAATTTCCCGCAAATAATTGCGTTTTGCCGCCAAATTTTCCACTTTCCCGTCAAAAAATAGTTTCCCCACCAAATTTTGAATTTTCCCGCCAATATTTGAATTTGCTCCAAAATCCGAATTTTCCGCCGAAATATGAGTTTTGCCGCCAAAAATTAATTTTCCGCCAAAATTTAAATTTCATGCCAAATTTTGAAATTCCTATGAAATTTGAATTTCAAGCCAAAATTTAAAGTTTCCCACCAACATTTGAGTATTCGTCCGTTACATACCCTATGGAATCCTGTACTAGCTATGTAGGTCACCGCGGACCGTATAGCATATCCAGTTTCCATTTAACGAACACTATTGAGCTTTTAACTTTGAATAAAATATTTTGCAAACATTGTATTGAAGGGGTTGCATTTTGATTTTGTCAATCATCGTAGATGTAAATTTATCACTTTTGGTTTTAATAAAAATTGTAACGTACGCGTCTTAAGCTACTACAATATGCTCGTGATAATTGATCGATAAGTAGTTCAAATCTTTTAAATCATATTGGGTCTTCAAAATAAAATTCCGGTCCCGTGTTCTGATTTGAGTGTACCACGAGTTGAACAGTTGCTATAGCTATTTCGTTTGAAAATGACGATAGTTGGTATACACATTTGAAAATATTATCCCTGGTTAGCAATTGTGTTAATTAATCGTTTTATAAAGTTTTACTTAGCTAGTGCATAACTTTGCACTTTTATATCTAGCATCATAGTGGTTGCTGCAAAGTCCAAATGTGCAATTTAGTCATTTTAGTTACCATTTAGCAAACCGTCCACGCTGTTTGATGGGAATATTCCAAAGTTTTCGAAATTAAGGAAAGCTGTGATGCAAATAATTGCTAGTATTTTGTCAAATCATTAATTTTACTTTAACAATTATGCAGACTGTTTAAAGCTGTGTTTTGAAATGTCTGTGTGTGGCCAGACTATTATTTAGTAATGTAGTAATCTCAACTTAAAGAGTAAAAATTAAATAAAATCCGTTTCAATCCTTTCAGGTGATTGGTTTAATCAGTATGGCTTTCGTTGCTAAAATCGGACGCAATTGTACACGATTGTTAAGCACCGCCGCACAAACGGCACAGTCGACGTCTGGGAGTGGGAATTCACTGTTTGGTTAGTTAAATTTAATGTTTCAGGTTCAACTGTGCACCTATATGGCGATATCCGTATTAAAGCAAGTTGTGTTCTTTTGTAACTCCAGAGAGTAAAATACATGTAACTGTTTAGGTTGATTTGTGCCATTAAGTCTTTTTCATGCATCTGTTCTGAAATATTCTTAAATGAACGCATCACATGTTTTAAGTAGTTCATATAGTTATATAAATGTCGCCCTTGGTTGCGAGGTTTTCCAGTAGATTTTCGCATTGATTTTTGCTGTTCAGAATTAAACGAACAAGCGCGTGAGATTCAAGCAACTACGCTGAAATTTGCAAAAGACGAAATCATTCCAGTAGCGGCTCACCATGACAAAACTGGCGAAGTATGTGCTGGTCATTGTATTTTTAGGTTGAACGATTAATCCGTTAACTAACTGTTGAAATGAGCTCGTCAGGATTTTTTGAAAATCGAAGTGGGTTTTTAATTTGAGTGTTTTTGAAAAAATGTGGTGTTTTTCAAATACGTTCACGAAAGTTAAAATGATGAACGGCAAGGATTTTACTGTTGAAGTTTCATGCTAGACATTATTCGAAAACGCATTTAGAAGCATTGGTACAGTGTGATAAGTTGGGTGGGCTAGGGAACGACAGTTTTTAGTTCTGTGCTCTCAGGAGCTGAAAATGAGGGACGCTCCCCGGAGGTTTCGAATTCGGTCGACAGATTATCAGTCCAGCGCGCTATCCACTGAGCCACGCGTACTCACAATCAACTGCTGAGTTTTTCTGTTTCTTATGCCTTACAAGAACCTCACCATAGACATGCATCTTGGTTGAAGGCATGCAACAGTGATTTTTACCGATGCGCAGCATTAGCATGAGGTTATACTTGTCTCTATGCATCCGCCTGTCACAGTACAGCAGCTGACGCAAAAACGGTGTTTCACATTAACCATGCTTTTCTCAGAGGTGGATCTGGAAATTTCTGACAGGCGGAAGCGCATCGTATATAGCGAAGCAAGCGAGAAGCCAAACACCACTTTAGTTTCTATTCTTATAAGTTTGGTTTTTGGTCCAGCGAGGACTTTCTTCGATTCTTATTAGGTCACCAAGAGTCAAAAGAGACGTAAAAAAGTGGGTGAAAACTCCCTATTTCGCAAAGCCTTGGTTTGTGGTACTTACTACTAGTGGGTACGTTGAGTAGCGATATTATAGTGAATTCGATTATACCGCATTAAATGAGTTAACAACAGTGTTTACGGTGCTGCCATTTGGACTAATTATTTATATTTTTCTTAGAGATTAATTCCAGTTTATATTTATTGGTTTGATTTGAATTTGATTTTGAATTATCGCTCTAAAATCCTTAGTTTGTTGGGTTGCTCTTTGCTCATATAAAGGTTGTTTAGAAATGATGCTAATTGTGCAATATTCCGTTCAAATTTTTTATTTTAGTATCCTTGGGACGTATTCAAGAAGGCATGGAGTCTTGGTTTGGTCAATACAGAAATTCCACAAGAATACGGTTACGTGTGCACTAAAATTATTTTTTAAAACCTTTTACTGGTTGTAATTAAGATGGTATGTATCTATAAAATACACACTACAGTATCCGTAAGAAGTTGCTCTGTATCTGTTTAACGAGCAATATTAAGAATAATAGAGTACCTGGGGCTGAGGTTTTGGCACCGTGGCTTGGCCAGTGGCATCGGAGCCAATGTATATTTTGTAAGAATGTATTTTTGTCAAACACAAAATAGCTGTTTATATATTGATAGACGAAAATGTTTTTGTTGAAAAATGAAATGTGAAGTGGAATCAAGTGCTTTAGGCTTAAAAAGAATACAAGCAAATGCATGTTTTATAATTTTTTTCATGACCGAAACGTCAGATTATTCTTAAGCTCCTCAAGCCGCATCGTGCCAAGTAAAGTAAAGATTGTATTAAAAATTGGTTTCGACAAATGCAGCTTTGGCATCGGCCCCGAAACATCTGTATAGAACGGATTTTGGTTGGTATTTTCGTTTGACTTGAAAAATGTGTTTTTGCCGCATAGAAATAGCAAAATTGCTATGGTATGTTTGGGATTGACATGGGAAATTTATAAAAATCTTCGAATGTCGAAACACACCTTGACTGACTGAGCAGTTTCGCTGTACATTTAGGTGGTGTTGCGTTGTCCAGCTTGGAGTCTGTAGTGGTTGGGGAAGCTCTTTCGTATGGATGCACGGGGATCTCAACTGCGATATTGGCAAATGGACTCGGGGTCAGACGATGGCTCAGCTATTTAACCTCAATTTTTTCTACATTGACTTAAAACATTTATAGCCACTGTTAACATGTGATCATTCCAAAGTATCATCTTGTCTTCACGGATGTGTTGTTTTATAATTGTTATACTCAAAATAATAAATCGAGTCCTCGTATTATTTAACCATACGTACGTACACACTATATTGCATTCGGCAAGTCTTAGACATGTGAATTGTGTATTTTAAGTGTTAACGACACAAGGAGGTTTACGATTTAAGGAAACTCCCGTGATATTGGCTGGAAACCACGAACAAAAGAAAAAATATTTGGGAAGAATGACTGAAGAACCTTTAGCATGCGTAAGCTCTGATGTTTCAGATTGTTAATGGCTGGCAACGTAAACAGACATCTAAATATTAAAAAATGTTGCAGCTTTCTTCATGCAGCAAATGCATGTTGTCATTGCAAAACTCAACCGAAATAGCGACCAACCAATATGTCTTACTGATTTTAGTGTCGTCCCAGGTATGGATGACCCGGGGCTGGTACCAACCGGGGCCAAATTTGAACACGTAACGATAGCTAGCAAATTAGGATTTCAATAACGATTCCGATCAAATTAAGTTCCGTTTGGCACAGTGTTCTATGTCTTATATACTTACGTTTTCTTGAACTTAACAACGTGTTTGTTGGCCGCGAGCCATCTCTTACTGATATTAAGCCGAAGATTGTTTTACAGGGTTATTGCGTCACCGAACCTGTTGCTGGTTCTGATGTCGCCGGTATAAAGACCACTGCTGTTAAAAAAGGTGAATGAATTTGCTATGGTGTTTATCGCACGGTCCGTAAACATGATGTTTTTTGTTATTTTGTTCGATTGGCTGATATTTAAAAAACTTTGCTGCAGAGTTCGTCGTGTGTTGAGGGTCAAAGAAATCAAAATCGTCTTCATTTCAAACGGATACAGTACTTCTCGCCGCGATAAATATTTTTGATGTTTTTCGGAGGTATAACAGTATGACTCGGTTTTTGGCCGATACACAGCAGCGCGGGTTGAATGTTCTACTGCAGTTTGGATAAATTTTGTCGTATAATATGACGCTTCTTATACTTTTAAAAATGTATAAAACTGTAGAAAAGCTCATTTGCAAGTTTCAACGCTGTTGAAATAAAGCGTGTTTTATGCATTAGTATGACATTACTATACGTAAATTTTATGTTCCTGTCCTGTCTAAGGTAACGAATGGGTGATAAACGGTCAAAAAATGTGGATTACCAATGGTGGGGTTGCAAACTGGTATTTCGTTCTCGCACGGACAAATCCGGATCCAAAAGTGTCCGCAGGAAAGGCGTTTACTGGTTTTGTCGTGGAAGCGGATACACCAGGATTGACAAGAGGCCGAAAGGTTAGTCAAATAAACAGCGGACAGTGCTCAGTCAAAATATTATGCTTCATAATAATAGTAAATCGAATATGTGTAGCATAAGAAGTTCTAAGTTTTGAGTGGCAGCTCTGAGTGGCAGTGGTATATCTGTGCTTCAAGTGGTTGCCGTTAGTGGCAGTGACAATCAAAAGTAGCAGATATCCTTTGTTAAGATGGCTTCATTCTACTTGAGATGTCTCAGTTATTATTTGATCGGGCTGTTTATGTTTGTGGTTTTGTGTAGGAGATCAATATGGGTCAACGCGCCTCGGATACACGAGGAATTACATTTGAAGATGTTGTGGTTCCCCAAGAGGTAACGTTTGTTTTTTCTGTATAGATGATTTTTAATTAAGGTAAAGAAGTATCGTATGTCCTCCGCTGCGACTTATCGAGGTATAAGTCACAGTGTCGTCGCACATATGGGTAGCTTAGCTGCGAAATCTGCAAGAAGCGGTCGCAGTTGGGATGCAGCAAATGTTGTAGTTACCGAAATTAACAACCAGAAATTTATCGATGTTTAGTGGTACTCCGCTGCACACCAGCGTCTGTTAGTTAGATTTTTAAGCGGATTTTGTATTTAAAGTACTAGTTTTTCTTTTTCGTAGAATGTTCTCGGCACTGAAGGCATTGGATTTAAAATTGCAATGGGTGCCTTTGATCGAACCCGTCCAGCTGTAAGTCTTTTGTGTTATAATTTTGTTGTACATTTTACTACGGGTTTATTGTCTGAAACGACGGTTTGTTGGTTGCGTCAAAAATTACTTAGCTGTATGCGTTTTGCGTTTTTTTTACTGAAAGAGATGTTAGACTATCTGTTACGTGTTTCATTCCCTTGACTAGAATCGTTCGAACAAAGCGGATCACTGCTGGAGTAGTCTTAGAAGCAACGTGTTTATTTCACACTGGTTAAAAGGTTAGGCAAATTACCATTCGACGCAGCCTGCGGAGCTGAGTTCATTTGTGTCAAATTTCCGCAGTCAAACCTCTGATAAACGAGATATGGTCAAATAACTGATTTGGCGCTGTCCCAAATCCTAGGCAGCGTGCCAAATCAGTTATTTGACCATAACTCGGCAGCCAGATGTTTGATTGCAGAAGATTTAAGACAGTTATACTCAGCTTCATACGCTGCATCAATGGTGTGTAATTTGTCTAACTTTTTAACAAAAAATTAGTTCCTTAGGGGGACCTTGTTTTTTGACGTTTTAAAACTCAAATTTTTTAAAAATTTAGATTTGTGTAGAATGACCAGGAGATGCTATGAAAAGTACACAGATATGCAACAATTTTTCAAATCCAACCATCTTTGGACAAGCACTGGCTGGGGGATAACCGAATAGACCCAAAAAATTGGGCATGCACACCCCTCTTAGTTTCTTCATATCACCGCCCCTGGTGACATTGGTTTCAGGTTGCAGCCGGCGCGCTTGGACTATCTTGGAGATGCCTTGATGAAGCTACAAAATATGCTCTTGAGCGTAAAACATTCGGTTTTCCGATAGCAAATGTAAGATAATTGGTTAGAAAAATGCATAAGCACGAAAATAATGCAAATTATAGCAACGAGTTGGAGGATTGAGTGTGATTAATTTTTATTTTAACGAAAGTCTATGCATCCAGCCGCTCGCAGTGCTTAAAACGTGTGAATATGGTTACATTTTCCAGCTGTGTGACTAAAATCTTTTCCCATATTCTTAAATACATAGTCCCATATTCTTAAATGCATATATCGCCTATCGCCAGTTACAAATCTGTTTTCAAACTGAACATCCCAAAACAAACAGAAGTAGAACAAATTAAATGCGAAAACTGCTGAATTTCCAAGCTTACCATTCACTTTTTCGTTAAGTACCAGACCAATTACCGGCCAACAGGTGATAGATGCTATATCCGCACTTTTGAGAATATTGTAGTCGTTTCATGCGTTAACATTGAACTGTTAAAATGTAAAACCAGTGCAATGCTTCTTGTAGCATCAAGCAGTCGCATTCATGCTCGCAGATATGGCCATCAATTTAGAAACGGCGCGGTTGATTGTTTACAAGTCAGCCGTTGAAGCCGATTTAGGCCGTCAGAACAGTTATTATGCGTCTATTGGAAAAGCACACGCTGCGGATACGGCAAACAAAACGGCAGCTGATGCAGTGCAGGTAAATAAGCGTAAATATTTTTATCGGTTGAAATAATGTAGATACTTACATTTTTTATTTAGTAGGGATGACATTGAATGCGCAGAACCATTCAAGAATTACGGTATAGGGTCAGTACGTTTCCTGAATTTTGGTATTAATGGTTTTGGTTGTTAGGAATCGAATTATTTGTTTGGTTATGGTATTATTTTTATACGTTTTGTCGTACTAAGATGCAAATAACAGACTACTGCAACCACCATTTGCAGTAAACGGTGCATATAACAGACCACAAAGCCTTTTTTAAAAAATTTGTTTGGATGCAGTCGTGCACGGCCCGGAACTGCGCCGGACACGAAATTGGCAGAAGGCATAACGCCATTTTAAGACAATATTTTTAATGTCAGTCATGTTGTGTTTCAGATATTTGGCGGCAACGGCTTCAACACTGATTATCCTGTTGAAAAATTGATGCGCGACGCAAAAATCTATCAAATCTACGAAGGGACATCGCAGATTCAGCGTGTTGTGATTTCGCGTCATATACTTGCCAACGCTAAAGCTATGACCGGTTGATTGTTAAAAAGTATGGGCTCAGGAGTGATGTTTTATATTTATTACAAGTGCATTAACAAGACCATACTATTTATCTCGCTGTTATGCTTCTGTACTAGTACATGGGATCGATTTAGAATTTAGGCTGATCAGTTAATATTGCACGCCCATAATGAGGTTAAGATATCGCTATACATCAAAATTGATTTTGATTAACAGTACTCTTTCGAAAATAGTTGTCATCTGATTTATTGCATGTAAATAAAACTATTTTGGTCTGCGCGGTTGACATATACTCTGTCGCGCTTTTAATTTTATATAAGCATGTTTCTCCACTGTCACGTTTTATCATGAAATAGCAGAGGGTATTCAGCACAAAAACTTTAATAGATGCATATTGCATGTGATTTATATATTTACTAAATAAATTTCGTTTCTTTGCTTTTTTATTTGTACGCTTTTGTCCCCAGCTTTAACGATTGGAAGTTACTTTTATGAGCGATACTTTTTACTTCTTTTGTGCAAATTGCGTGTAACGGAGGTTTCGGCTAGAAGTCGCCCTCTCTCTCGGCCGCAAACTCGTCGCAATTTGGCTGCTGAAAGTGAATTTTTGCGTACTAATTTCGTTTGTATAAGGTGTGATTACAATGTTGCCAGCGTAGTCGCCCGACGGGGTTTTTTCCAGGTGGCATATAGCAACTGCAAAAAGCCGTGTCCCACGAAAACGGCACTATCACAAAGCATTCCAAGGATTTTTGTGTTTACCGCAGCTTTCGGCAATCGATCTTCGCAGCTTTTATTCGGCATACTTTTGGATTCAATCTAATAAGCGACAGAGTTTAAAAATCTCTGTGCGATGAAAACTGTTTAGATTTCATTCTGCCGAAAAATTTCAGCTTAATTTTTAACTAAAAATTTCATAACCGAAAGATTCATTTTCTGATTCTTGTCCTTCTCGCTCCGCATTCAATGGCCTATCCTTGTTTAAGATGATGAATGAACTTTTAAGCCAGATTGTTTTGTTTACAGCTTATATTAAAGAAGTCGTCTGGCTTTGGTGTAGTTAATCATTTAAAATGCCGCACCAAACAATTTGGTATTCACATCCAAAAAAGTATGGTCAAGGTTCGCGTTCGTGTCGTGTATGTTCCAATAGTCATGGTTTGATCCGAAAATACGGTCTCAATATGTGTCGCAGATGTTTCAGGGAATACGCAAATTTGATTGGATTTAAAAAACTAGATTGAGACGTTATATATATTGTATGCTGCATATTTCTTGGTTCTGTTGAAGCTTACTATTATGACTTAGGAGTACTAAAATTAGTGATGGGCATCGCGATGGGTATATCCAGCAAACGTTAAATGCATGATACAAAATTCATTCCTTATAGTATCTTCTTGTGTCCGGATATAATAGTGTTTAGTTTATGAGTGATGTAGGTAAACGAATTTTGCTAATTGCTCTCAGTACCGTCTTTACCAATATATACTGAAGACTTAATGGTTTCGAGCTTGCTGGACTGTTGTTTTAGCAATAAAGAACTTGAACATAAGGTAATTTAGACCGCGTTATAAGTTTCATGGGACGCTGTCCAAAATCTGAACATTAAACAGGCTAACGTGTGCCGTCAGTGGACAACAGGATTACGAGTGCCGTCATTGGACAGTTCAATTCTTATGTTTGGTCCACAAAGCAAATAGCGCAGTAGATTATGACTTTTAGGCAGGCGTTAATTTCGTATGCCTAAGCCTAAGCCCAAGCGTTGCAAAAATGTGTTCCTAAGCGAACCACCAGAAACCTGGACGCCCCTCAAAGTAACATGGGCCAATTTTTTGTATAAAGCTATATATAGCAGTTTTGAAATTCAACGTTTATATCAATTTGGATTACACAATGTTGGTAAGTGGTTGTTTAAACTTTGCTTTTTTGTTAATTTCTGTTTCAAATATGTTATTCTAGAACAGTAAAACTTCATATATGTTTTGATTATTGTTGTTTTTAGCAGGAAAAAACCGGGGGTGAACAATACGATACGGGAGCCGGAGATCAACAAAACTTGCCGGAGTCATAGCCGGAGATGAACTGAAATTACGTAAATAGTTAAAATCTTGCTTAATTTGTTTAACCCTCAACGGCCCGGCAAAATTTTCACCTTAATCAGCCCAACGGTCTACATATGTAGACAACACAACTAGCGTTAGTTTTGGCTTATCTCAGGGTGCTCTCCTCCTTTAACTGGCTTGAGACAGTCAGAACTAGTGTTCTGGCGGAGTTCCACCCGCTCCCCGTCCAGCCTCCCACTGTGGGCGCGTTGTCCAGTTAAGCACAGTCGTTGCACGTTATGGTGCGATTCATGTGGTCCTTGCACACTCGTTTTCCACATGACGAACAGCTCAATCTCGTAGATTTGCGACAACTTGTGACCTGACATTTGGTCGGTTTACCAGATGTAGAAGGTTCGTTTCGCTTTTGAGGCAGCCCGTAAGCCATAAATGAATCCTTTGATTTTGCGTAAATTTTTTCACTACTGTAACGTTTGGTCATATTGTCTTGCGCTAGTTGTTCGGCTACTTTTTTCATGAAAACATTGCGTGACTTTTGATATCCGTTCAGTTTCATGACAATGAATGCGTGGACGGCTAGCAGGTGGGATGCGCCGCCCCGTATATCCTCTATACCCGTAGAGCTGTCATCTACTGTAAGTGATCGGACGGTAATGAAGACGAAGTTGGACTGAATAGGAAACATCTCGATAGCAGCCATTTTGTCCTTTTTTGACGCTCCCGGCGAGAGTTGTTGTCGAATGTTACATTTTCCAGCAACTGTTCATTCTGTTTTTTGACAGGGAGCGGAAAAGGGCTGTGTGTTTTTGGTGAATAGTGAAGCCTGGAGACATGTATCGCGACTGCACCAGCTCTGATCACCAGCAGTTAGCTCGACATTGGAGCGTTGAAATTGCGCGAGCGCTACTATAGTCGTGAATTGTATGTAAAATGGCTCGTTATATAAAGATAAAATGCTTGTGACTCTGTTAGGGTTACTAGTGCTCGCGAAAGGAATTATATTCTAGCTAAACCGGAGGCGGTGTGTAGAATCTAACACCCGCGCTGAAAAAACACATTACTTCCACTAGAAGTCTCGCCATATCGCTCAACTCACTACTAGATGGTCCGATTGTTTTTGTAATTCATCACTATCTTGCTCATAAATAGCAGCTCTTCACTACTGCATTGACCTAACTCAACTGATTCTGAGTCGATTTAACTATTGTGCGGTTGTCATCTTCTGTCTCTGAATCACTTGGTCTAATACGGCGTAGTAAAGATAATTTATAAACCTGACATCCCTGACTTTACCTCACCATACAAAACCGGGAAGAACAAAACGCAATCTTGTCAAAACTCAAACTATATCAAATCAACATCTGTACATATGAGACGGGGATATAGGTATCCTGAAGAACTTTTGCCACAATGTATAAGTTTTATACTACTATAACAGAATAATACGATGGAAATAAACAATAATCAACTATAGCACCTGCGAACAAAGAATGGATGGACTGCGGTGAGGGTTAAATTTTGGCAAATATTTGTAAAATGTTATAAAGTTTTGGTGTTATCAAAATTTCATAAAAAGCGAATCTTGACAACGGCCCATGTATAGATCAGGGGCTTCCACTTTTCCAGGGTGGAAAACTTACGACCAGGAGTGCATCGCAGCCACTCTTGTATGACGACCTGATTTTTCAATGGTTGGTAGGAAAAATCGCGGGCATAGGTTTTGCTGTAGAAAAGTGGAAAATTCATAAGCCTGCATATTCCCTGGTTCGGTAGGCAAAATCTGTAGTGTAAAGTTTGTTTGGAAAACGGGAAAAGTGGAAAATTTAAAAGCTTACATTATTCCTGGGTTGGTAGGGAAAAGTTGAAGCATAGGTTTTGGTTGGAAAACGGGAAAAGTGGAAAATTTAAACGCTTTGATTTTCCCTTGGTCGGTAGGGTAAATCTGTAGTGTAAAAGTTTGTTTGGAAAAGTGGAAAATTTAAACGCTTTGATTTTCCCTTGGTTGGTAGGGAAAATCTGTAGTGTAAAAGTTTGTTTGGAAAACGGGAAAAGTGGAAATTTTAAAAGCTTACATTATTCCTGGGTTGGTAGCAAAATTTGAAGCATAGGTTTTGGTTGGAAAATTGGAAAATTTAAACGCCTAAATTTACCCTGGGTTGGTAGGAAAATTCTGAAGCATTGGTTTTGTTTTTAAAACGGAAAAGTGGAAAATTTGTACGTCTAGATTTCCCCTTGGCTGGAAGGGATAATCTAAAGCATAGGTTTTGTTTGGAAAATGGGAAAAGTAGAAAATTCCAATGGAACGATTTAACAACACAGCAGATATTTGCTAAAATTAACAAGTTAAATATCATTTCAACGACCTGATTTCACCTCACCTGCGGCATCATCTCCGGTTCCGGCTACTTTTGTTCACTTCCGGCTCCGGATCTGGCATTTTTCACCTCCGGCTGCATCCTACAAACTAACAGGCAAATGAACAAAATCTACTTTACACAGTTAAACCTAAATGAGCAGAGCATTTACCCGAAATAATACATGATTATTAAATATATCAGATTATGATAGTCCCAGCACAAGATTGGTCAAAACAAGATGCCACCGAGTGCCCCAGTATTATCAGAACATAAGTCTGTTAACAAAGTCGACGCTTTGTGTAGACACCTTAAGGTTGTAAAAAAAGTTTTAATTTGTTTTAAAGACATTGTTGGCTAATGGCCGGAAAGCCGAGGAAACAAAAATATATCAAATTTGGTCGTCGCTGACTTCCAACCCAGGGTAAATCTAGGCGTTTAAATTTTCCACTTTTCCCATTTTTCAACCAAAACTTATGCTTCTTATTTTCCCTACCAACCTAAGGTGAATCTAAGCCTTTAAATTTTCAACTTTTCCCGTTTTCCAACCAAAACCTATGCTTCAGATATTCCCCACCAACCCAGGGTAAATCTAGGCATTGAAATTTTCCACTTTCCCGTTTTCCAACCAAAACCTATGCTTCAGATTTTCCCTACCAACCTAAGGTAAATCTAGGTCTTTAAATTTTCCACTTTTCCCATTTTCCAACCAAAAGCTATGCTTCAGATTTTTCCTACCAACCGAAGGTAAATCTAGGCCTTTAAATTTTCCACTTTTCCCGTTTTCCAACCAAAACCTAGGCTTCAGATTTTCCCTACCAACCTAAGGTAAATCTAGGCCTTTAAATTTTCCACTTTTCCCTTTTTCCAACCAAAACCTATGCTTCAGATTTTCCCTACCAACCTAAGGTAAATCTAGAACTTTAAATTTTCCACTTTTCCCGTTTTCCAACCAAAACCTATGCTTCAGATTTTCCCTACCAACCTAAGGTAAATCTAGGCCTTTAAATTTTGCACTTTTCCCATTTTCCAACCAAAACCTATGCTTCATATTTTCCCTACCAACCTAAGGTAAATCTAGGCCTTTAAATTTTCCACTTTTCCCGTTTTCCAACCAAAATCTATACTTCAGATTTTCCCTACCAAGCCGGGGTAAATCTAAGCATTAAAATTTTCCACTTTTCCCGTTTTCCAACCAAAACCTATGCCTTACGCTTGAATTTTCCACTTTTCCCGTTTTCCAACCGAAACCTTTGCTTCAGGTTTCCCTACCAACCCAGTGAAAAAGTCTAGGCATTAGAATTTTCCACTTTTCCCGTTTTCCAACCGAAACCTTTGCTTCAGGTTTTCCCTACCAACCATGGATAAAAATCTAGGCATTGGAATTTTCCACTTTTCCCGTTTTCCAATCAAAACCTATGCTTTAGATTTTCCCTACCAACCCAGAGAAAAAAATCCAGGCATTAGAATTTTCCACTTTTCCCGTTTTCCAACCAAAACCTATGCTTCAGATTTTCCTTACCAACCCAGGGGATAAATCTAGGCATTAGATTTTTCCACTTTTCCCGTTTTCCAACCAAAACCTATGCCCTACGCTTGAATTTTCCACTTTTCCCGTTTTCCAACCATCGCTTTAGATTTCTCTTACTAACCAAGAAAATATCTAGGCATTTCAATTTTCCACTTTTCCCGTTTTCCAACCAAAACCTACGCTTCTGATTTTCCCTACCAACTTAGGGGAAAAATCTAGGCATTAAATTTTTTAATTTTCCTACCAAATCAGCGGAAAATTTAGCCGTCATGCAGGAGTGGCTGCGCTGCACTCCTGGTTATAAGTTTTCCACCGTGGAAAACTGGAAGCCCCTGTGCTATATATTGGCCATGACAACTGACATGTTTTTGGTAAAACTAAAATTTCACTGCCGAAATTGCCGTAATCTACTGGAGAAGTTCTGCCAGAGCAGGAGACAGACCTATGGTTGTGGTCTGGATAAACGATAAGCAAGATGGCTGCCTAATGTAAACTAAAAGTATATTCTGCTATAAATGTTCAAATTTCTTTTTTGGATACATGTCTTGGTAGTTGGTAGCTACGAGTGTTGCAATGTCTTAAGTTCGCAATGTATTTCTATATCATACTAAAGGTTAAAAGACCCACATGAAAAATGACTGATGATGCTTTAATTCGCTTTTGTCTACATAATTGATCCGTGCGTTATATATATTCCGCAGGGTGCAACCGGAGGTGAAAAATACGGAGCCGGAGGTCAACGAAAGTTGCTGGAACCGGAGGTGAGGCGAAATTAGGAAGTATAAATGATGGTTACTTAGTTAATTGGCCCACGTTTAGAACAGGGCCGGATCGTTTTCCGGATGGGCTATGATAGACTAGTTTAAGCTTTAGACTAATTTTTGACTTAGGCTTGTTCCGGCCCTGTTCTATACATGGGCCGTTAATTTTAGTCAATATCTGCAATATGTTGTTAAGTTGTTTGGTTTTACGCTAATTTTCAGCGAAATTTCGGAAATTCTTTCCTTAAAATTGTGACGAAAGTAAAACGAAAGGCGCTAAGCAGATAAATTTTGCGCAATTACGCCAAATTTTACTACCGAAATTGCTGGAAACTTCGGCAAAAATTCTACCGGTGCCGAAGGTCAATTTTCTGCCGAGCCGGAGGCAGACCTCCGGTTGTACCCTGATATTCCGCAATGATTAGCCAGATAATGTCAATTTCGTTTAAAAACACCAAAGGCTTTGCTTTATAACACGTTCGCTGTGTGTAATTCTTCGGTTTCGCTGTGTGTAATTCTTCGGTTGGAGCACCAGAGGTTAACTGCGGGTGAATATCTTTTCGCCAGCCCAAACTCGAGTGGGTGGGTTCCGGGGGGGGGGCGCCGCGTTCAACTTGGAATGATTTGATGAGTGTGTGTGGGGGGGGGGCTTTTTAGAAATCCTCCAATCTAGAAATCAGGTTAAAATGTGATAAAATTTTTTATATTAGCGAACTTTTGCTTAAATTAGCCTAACCCATATTTTGTCATTACGTTTTTGCAAGTATGATTTCGACTTGAGAGATTTGGTAGCGAGGGAGGCCTCGCACCACTCACTAGCGAAATGCCGTTTTACACAATCAATTTACGCAATGTTCGGAACTACACAAAAATAATATATTTAAATTGTGTCCTGTTGTTTTATTGCCACTATTGAAACATTTTATGCAAAATGAACACAAAAAATGGTATAATGCAGTCAGTAATCGATTATTATGAAGATCTAGCCCATTTTATAGTACAACAAACAAAACGTATATATCAAATTGAAAGCTAAACCGTTTCTAAGGCTATGTACATGCATATACGGCTTATATATAGCAAATAAATAGATACGAAATGAGCTAATTGTTTAGGTCAGGATATAAACCACAAGTAATCTACGCCCGATTTATTCTCTACACATTGCACTAAACCAATTTGCCAACTTTACACAAATGGAATATTTTAAAACGTTCTTCGTACAGTAGTGACCCGAATAAGAGGGGGGCCTGATATTTATTTTGCCTCTAGAGGCTACCCCCTGCTACTCGGTTACGGACTGTTATTTATTTTTAACCCGCCATCCGCCGCCCTTCGCTACTGATATATCCGACATTACAACTACCCATTGAATTAAACGTTTTTGTCTTGTATCAAAAGTTTGAGGGATAATGCAAGGTTATACTTAGGAATGTATTTTCAAAAAGTATGCTTTAAAGTCTCGAACTCAACTTTATTTGGTCCTGAAGTCATTTATGCACTTATTCGGGTCACTACAGTATCCAAAACATCGAAGCCTTAGGGATAAATTTCCAACGCTTCTGGGTGACAGTATTACGAAAGACAACTACAAATAAGCTGTATTTTAAAATGCAAAGTCCCTTGCAAGTGTTTCGACAATATTTTAAAACCAGACTATATACGTATTCGGTGTTAAGCTTTACTTATGTGCTGTACCTGATTAGTTTAAACGCTAGCCAATCATTGACTATAACCAGCTTAAGCCTTGTTCACGATTTTTGGCACGGACAAAATGAAACATATCTAGCAGTTCTGTTATACAATATATTGCCTCTATATAGCCTAACGTATTAAAAAGTGCCAAAAAGTTCAACAGGTTAATATCGTGGGATTTGACATATGTAGTTATAAGTGGAAGCAAAATTTTTCAGCTATACATTGAACAATGCAATAAGGAAACGAAAAACGTGCATATATATTAATATGTTTAGATCAGCTATACCCAAACTGTATTTTGAAAGAGATCAAATTATACCAAACAATTGACCGTGGTTTTCTTCATTTTTATAAATATACGTATATAGAATAAAAAATATTGCTTGATGGCGGCACATCGTCTGCTATTTATACTACTCATAAGCCACAGTTGAATGCTTTAGCCGAATAATCTTGCGGCATCCATGACTGCTTATATATTTTACACGCATGAAACGATGCATGTTATAATACCGAATACTTCATATAGGAAAGTTTAAATAGCATAAGCATTGAGTTTTAATGTAGAACGTATTTTATTCGTTTTTGAATAACGGTTGAAAAATGTGTCCACTATATATCTAAAAATCAAAGCTGGGACATCCCATATACGTATTTTAGGCAACATTCCAACTGAT
The DNA here is from genome assembly GCA_030248215.1 of Enoplolaimus lenunculus. NCBI lineage: Eukaryota > Metazoa > Nematoda > Enoplea > Enoplida > Thoracostomopsidae > Enoplolaimus > Enoplolaimus lenunculus. The sequence goes on along the minus strand of JASANG010002252.1, from coordinate 42,828 downwards.
TTTATAAAGTATGCAAATTACATGTATTATTGAAACGGGTCTTTTCGGTTATCCCCCAGCCCGTGTTTGCCCAAAAGTGATCGGATTTCGAAAATTTTTGCATATTTGAGCTTCTCGTGGCCTTCCCTGATCATTCCATGGCCAAATTTGTATTTTTAAAAAATTCGATTTTTAAGGTCCCAAGGTCCCCAGAAAAATTTTTGTGAAAAAGTTTAACAAATAATATAGGGGACCCCGGGACCTTAAAAAGTCGAATTACTTTAAAAATTCAAATTGGGGTGTGAAATGATCAGGGCAAATCATGAGAATCTCAAATATTCCAAAATTTTCAAAATCCGAACACTTTTGGGTAAAGCGGGCTGAGGGGGGGAAACCGAAAAGACCAATTGAAACGTGATAATATATAGAGTAGAACTCGGCTGATTATGTTTAATATTCTAACATCGACATCTCTTGGAAATATTGCAACCACGTGCACTAGTATCAGTTAGTACATCAAGTTCCTAAACTTAGTTGTAGCACCGTACATTTGTATTTGCAAACGTATAAATGTATTTTAATTAGGGAAATTTATCACTCAAAATATTTAGATAGAGCGACTGTTTCTATGTTAGATGCATCAGACGAGGAAGAAACTCTTTAAAACAGCAGTCTCGTACAAAATTGTATATAAGTACCAAAAATATATATATACACAACTAAAAATAATTGAGTAAATATTGAACAGTGCAAAATGAAAAGCTACATATTATCACCAGGCTGCCAGAATTCATATATTTACTACAACATTGATAGCAGCACATAATTTAGCGTCTACTACTTCTATAGTGATTTTTATAGTTAAGTCTAAAATCTTAAATTGCATTGGGTTTTAATGCTTCAATATTACTTATTGAGTGTGAAGGCGGTGCCGCGGTACTGGCTTTTGGAGGTTCTTTAATCAAAGTATATATAGTTATTCAGTGAATATTTCTCAATATTTGTGTTACTCAACGAACATTTCGTTATAAGCCGGTCAACCTTCTTGTGCATATACTTAACTAATGAAGCAGTAGTAGCCGCTTATAAAACACAATTGTAAATGAAAGATAGATTACAACCGATAAATATTGTTTTGGCTGTTGCCGGTGGCACTCGCAAAACCAACTGCATGAAGTCTAAGGCAGAACAGTGGCACAGCCGCAGGTGCATAACGCTTAACGTCTGTCGCCATCGCTTTGAATATACTTTCATTGCTAATTGAAATTGAAACAAACTGGTACCTATTAGAAACAGTTTTAAAACACTTACGTGTGGAAAATACTTCGTAGAACGAACTTTGTTTTGCTTTCTGGAATAGTTTGGAGTATTCCCGAATAAGAGTGTCCCTATTTTAATCGAAGACAAAATATCTATACCTCTGATCAGAGTTTGTAATTTGATAGAGTTCAAAAATCCAAATTAGAACACACTGTCGACGACACATCTTTATATATGTATAATTTGCATGAGGATTTTCCGGTTACTTGTAGACATTATCGAAGTTCGTGAAAGTTGCCACTTTTTTCTAAACAATATATATGAAACAAACACGTACGTGACCAAAAAAATAAATTCACACAACAATGCATTTTTATAGGGTTATCTTTACCGTTTATTTATTTTTTTATCAGATTTAATGCGATTATGGATTAAATTAGTATATATCATGGTGGTGTTCATTGCAATCTACATAGCTCAAGCTAATCAAAACAAATCTTTCAGGCATCAAAATTTTGTGCACATCGATAATTTTATTGACATTTTCGGTCATTATTTTTCCCTGAGTGAAACGCGCGCATTCGTTTCGAACGCGGAATTCCAGTAGTACGTCGGCCAGCCGACGCAACTTCACGCGCACGATTTGTACGCAGTTGTGCTGTGCGTGATTTCGCCGCATCGCGCGCAATATACAATTCGCGTGTTGCGAGTTGATGCTGTTGGACGACGACAAACGGCGATCGCTGATTGGTGGTTGTATCCGTGCCATCAAGCAATGAACGCGGTAACCAATCAGCAAGCGTTAATGGTCGACGCTGTGGTGGCGAAGACGCTATTGCAAGTGTGTCGCTGGTTGATTCAGTCGCAGTGACACCAGCGTCGTTATCGTCATCGTCGTCGTCGTCAATAGCGAACAGTTCGCATACGCAACTGTATCCGGCGGACGATAACGGCGTTGGCGATCGCGACAGCGGTGGTGATGACAATTCATTACTTTTTTCAAGAAAAGGTTTGTCACACCAGTCGACGTTGTCGCCATCAGCATCGCCATCAAACTGTGTTCTGCCCGCAGAACATAATTGATACAGACAGCGTTGTCGACGACTTTCACCGTCGATTTGAGGCGTCGGTCCTACTGGCAACGATGATGATATTGCGCTGCGTCGATTGGCAGCAGCAGCGGCTACAGCGGCGAATGAAGGCGTATGTTCGAATAGTAAATTTTCGAAATTCGACGTTTCCAAAATCCCGCAGTCGCTAAGCGGTGGACTGTTTGGAGGTGGATTGAAACACGCTGGTGGTGTTAAATTCCACGGCGAAGAATCGTCGCTTTTGCGCGATCCTTCGTCTGTGTCTTCAATTGACGACAGTCGACTTCGAGTTGTACGTCGGTTTCGTGTATCGTCAGACGTCTCGTTGTTGGGTTTGTCGCGCCGCGCTGGCTGAGGTATATCGGCGTGAGTTGGCCCACCGAGGTTTGCATCTAAAACAAGTTGGACGATTACAGAAGGGTAGTATGCAGGGGGATATGTACACTCAAAATACACGAACGTATAAAAAACGAGCATGCTACTACATTTAGCGTCAGAAATGGCTCCTGATTCGCTACGTCCAAGCACAAACTATATTTTATGTATTGTACTCTGTCGAAGTTGCAAAATGGCATTCATGAGCATCTATTGATGCATTCTGAACAATTCCTAAGTGGCTAAGTACGTTGCAGATTTGGCACTTGATTAGTTTCCCTCCGCATGAGTGTGGATTTAACAGAAAATGAAAGTCCCTGCATACACTACAATCAACAGTGCGAAAGTTTTTAACTGAGGACCTGATATATCAACAAAAATCCAATCATCTTTCGCCGCCGCCATATTTGGTTCCGTCACCGACTGGTCTCTTTGCGATTCAGGAACGGATGCGGCAGTGATGTTTTCTTTGGCTTCGGGAGTGGCATCGACATCTGATGGAGTGGCGCTAGTAGGTCGATTTGTCGCCTGCGACGAGTTGCCTGTACCGAGTAAATACGATGCGATTGTGTTGAACATTTTTGTGTTGTTGCGGTTTTGAGTTGTAATATTTTGTTGTTGCAAAAAACGCGTCACACGCTGGGATACTCAATTTAATGATACAACAAAATGTGTACACTCTTTATGGCTAGCGATATATAAATTAGTAAAATTTGACTAAGTCGATTATCGAATTGAAGAAAAATATATGTACAAACTAGCGATATTGTAGTATAGACAGTACAGTATATTGCGCTAAAATACAAAATTCTCACGTTTGAATTATGTGAAAATACTTTACAGCTGAACCCCCGTTGGTTGAAAAAATATAAACAAGAAAATGCTGCTAAAATTGGAGTCCGTAATAATAAATACTAATGTACAATCGGAAGCATATCGCCGGCGTGCTTCAGGCAGAAAACCGGCCTCCGGCTTCGTTAAAATTTTCTCTCGAAGTTTCAGCCATTTTAGTAGCGAATTTTTTTGTTAAAAAAATTTGTCCAGTGAGTTTGTTTAAAACTTGATTGCAATTTTCGAATCCAACGTTTTGGGAATTTTATGAAAATGAAGCTCATCGTTCCACAATGCTAGAAAATCTGCAAAATTGTGTGTACCGAACAGTAAATGCACCAGAAAACCATACATGCCGCAAATTTGAAAAAAATAGACTTGTTCAGATTTCAATTGTATAAAAAATATTATAAACCAGTAACTGGTATTGAGTTTATCCGTTCGATAACGCTACAAACTGGACTCATGTAGCTCCTACAGATTGTTTGAAGTATTATATTCCATACATGTTATCCAACGAAAACTATAAAACCACAAAATATATTTTCAAATCAGAACAGTTCGTATACTAGCATCAACATCAATGAAAATTCATTTTATGTCCTCCCGTTCGCTAAAACTGCCAGCTATACCAAAGCATCATTATTTTTGTCGATTTCGTTAAGACCGGCTGTGCTGCTGTGGCCAGCACATCATGGTACCTTTGAAAGCGCATGAAACTGCAGAATGGTTTGTTCAAAGCTAACGACTATACTGGAACTAGCATTTAATAACTATTTTATCCATAGAAAAAAAGCTACGTTTTGTACTATGTATATAATATATCTTAGTTGTAGGTTTTTGCGTGTCTAGAAAAGCGCATCTATTTGAAGGTTAAAGCGGATTGACAGACAACCAAAACTTTGAATACTTTGTAAAATAACAGTGAGTTGATTTTAACTCAGAATGAGTTGAATCGACTCAGAAGCCTCAGCTCTGAATTATAGTTCTTTCAGATCTCAGACTTTTTAATTGATTGAACTCATTCTGAGTTAATTAATCAACTAACCCGGAATTAAATCCGCTCAGAGTAAGTTAACATTTAATGTTATTAACTCATGAATAACCGGAAAAACTAATTCTTTCTCTGAGTTGATTATTCACCTCACTGGAATTTACAGTGATAGAATTTGTCACTTTTTGCGCTTGACATTAAATCAGCCCCTGATCGACAGTTCACACATAAACAGAATCCATAACTATTCAGGTCCATGTACTGAAGAGATGCTTCCCAAAATCATCCGCGGATATTGCCCGGTGGGAAATTGGGATTTTACCCGAGAAATTGGGATTTTAGGAAATTAGGCTTCTGCATGGGAATTGCGATTTTGGGTGGAACCTTTTTTCTCGGGATTTTGGGAAATTGGAACTACGGGAAATTCGGATATTACCCGAGAAAATGGGATGTATGAAATTCGGATTTTGCTCGGGATTTTGTGGAATTGGGATTTTCGAAATTCGGTTACTTTCTGGCAAATTGGGATCTTGGAAAATTCGGATATTACTTGGGAAATTGCCAGGGACCTGTTCTATGCATGGGCCACCATGCAGCACTGCGGAGTGCGGATTATAGACATAAATCCCATCTAAAATAGAAAGCTCATAATTTAGTTGAATTAATAAAATTGCGGAAATTTCAGCTTCTCAACTTTTGTTTCACGCCGGATCACAAATTTAAACAGTCTGGCACCAGATAGCAAGACTAAATATATATGCATAATAGTCACCTTGCTCACCCGCCAAGAGTACGCCGTCCTAAATACATACTTCTGATAACAGCTATATATAATATGTTTCTGCTCTAGTTGCAAGTACTACTAAATCGAATAACATAATTGAACTAAAAGTGCAGACTGTTGAGATGTATATGTTCGCCCTTTACTACGCATATATATGTGAGGATAAAATTTAGCTAAAATAGAAATATAGAGTATGTTTTAAAATTCGTTGCTTTCACATTAAAACTAGGTCGGGCTCCTAGCCATATGAGACCAGGGTATCACATCAGTTTTCAAATATAAAATTTTTACTGCTGAAAATGGTCAAGCTCGCTTGTATATGTCGTGTAAAATTCTGGCATGCCCTCCTGAAAAGTGTATAGGCGCCACGGCATGTTAAGCTATCTACAAACCTGAACCATGTGGTACATACGTAACAAGTTGAAATTGGACTTAAAATTCCAAAATCAAATAGCCAAATCGAGTATATATTACTTATATATACATATATATAATATAAAGTAAGTTTGTGATAATCAATTTTTGTACAAACAAAGGTGCGTTAAATATTTTTTCACTTCAAAATGTTGAATTTTTAAGACAATGCTTTGCTGCGAAAATGCAATTCGTTGCAGTTTTCGATGAAATTTTGTGCACGCTGGCAAACAATCAATTCGGTCTAAAAATACACTTGCTTAAAATACGATTGCAATCTAAGATTATAAACTTTAGTCACTGTAACAATGGTTAAAAATTGAATCTATGGCAAATTTGGATATTTGCAATGATACATTTCGAATTCGATTTCCTGTAGCCAGATAAAAAACATGTATGTTTTACAGAAATTGAAAACCCTTCCATAAAAAGATCAATTTTAAACAGTAAAAAGTACAAATTTTAAGCTTTTTTTTGATTAAACTCTATTTTCACTGCAATACTAAATTTGAGCCAGGCTTCGGTTGTTTCGACATAATTTAGTCGATTGAAAAGCTAAATATTTGTTATTCTTTGGTCTAAATCTGCTGCCATGGGCGCCTCAAACCTTTGAGCCAACACAGAGTTTCTCTTGATTCAATTACACGGGCGCGGGCACATAAAAATTAAATTTCTCTCTACTGCTCTAAGCCAAATTGATACAAGTTCTGTGCAGCGGCGTACAAAGCGAATTACACTAGTAAAGTTCTAAGGGCCCAGCACCGAAAAAAGGACCACAATATTGATTATTAAGATAAATTACAGAATGGTTTACCGTCGGCTCCATGGGTGGGTAGTGTCTTTGCATGACCAAATGAATAGTACTTGAAAACGACTACGGACTTCGTGGCCTCCCTCAAGTTTCCTGGTTCAATACGGCCCAGTTGCCAGAAAACAGCGTTCAATTTAATTCTTAGGCGTAGCAACCACAAGCACAACACAGCAAGTAGAATAAACACTGGCGAAAACTAAAGAGACTTTAGGCATTGCGTTGGCTTGTGTAAGATAGGTATAGAATATGTATATCTAGAAACTACGCATAGAATACTAACCATGTGGTACTGACGCACATAAGCGACCAGCTAAAATATATATCAAATACAACTAAAATGTAGAACATGAATTAAAATAGCATAGTGAATACCTTGGTTGCGCGTTTAAGTGTAGCAGTCTGGGCTGTTGGGCCAGCATAATGGACAATGTTGAGGTATAACGATAGTAGAATTATGCAATCAGGTGCGTATTCAGGATTTCATTTTGCAGCGAAGGGTTCATTTGAAACGGTGTTTTGCTGGCGACCGTAGCAAGCGAGAAGCCTTTTTATACTCTAATATCCAACAGGTTTATTTATATATTCGAGAGCTTGGTAAATATGCATTTTGCTCGTTTGTCTAGAAATTTTGGAAGATTCATTCCATATCTTCTATGCCCATCAGTACGATGCTTTTTCGCTGCTCAAAAGCTAAATAAGAGAATATAGTTGTTGAACAGCCAGTTTAATGTTTTTATTCATTGCAGCAGAAGTCGACTGGAGGCAGGGACGTACCGAGAGGGTTGGCCGAGGCGACCGCCCCCCCACTCCTAAGTAGTACGTGTATCATCATTTACAAAAATTATGCCTAGCTTCTCGCTCGGTTCGCTCGCGGAAGTTTTGTAATAGAAATAAAAATAATAGTGTGTAGCTTTTCGCTCGCTTCGCTCGCGATATTTTCTTCAAATCGTGTTCTCGTTTTAATGGGAACGACCCGATGATCAACATAAACGTTCTGATAATTCATATATACGTGTTGGCATTTAGGGAATTGTCGTTTAGTCAATTGTTGTTTGAGCAATTGACGCGTTTGGCAATTGTCGTTTGTGCAATTATCGCGGGTGGACAATTGCCGTTTGTTCAATCCGTCGCAATCCTAGAATTTAAATCGAGTATGCGACAAATTCTCCGGTAAATGTGTTGGTTGACAGTCCCTAAATTTTAACGAAACAGTCCACTGTTTTGCACGAAAACAACATAAACATTGGTTTCGCTGTAATTCTGTCACGTGTACTCCTTAAAGTGAAAAAAGTAATGTTTTTCTTCATAAAATATATTCATCATATATTTATATATGCAGCGCAATGACAACATTTGTATAGTTTGTAGCTTACGAAAATGAAATTCGACAACAGTTGCAGGCAAGTTAACAATCAAATGCGCAAAATTCAACACATCAAATTGCTAAAAATAAATGAATCAGGAAAATATTTTAAATCTGTATGTGGGCAATGTTTGGGAATCACGGTGTGTCGACTTGAGTATCCAAGCTTTCCGATCTCGACATGTGTGACAGGAAAATTCTTTTTAGGTACCATCATTAATATCACAATCCTAAAACAGAGGCAACTTCGAGAATTTTCGCCAAGATCAGTAAGCCTACAGACAAGTCTAATAGCAACCTATGATAATTTTGAAGTACTCTAAATGCGCAAATTTTGTAAATATCGCGTTTATTGATTTATTTTCGGGCAGACCCGTAGCTAGCTTACCTTGCTACGCGCAGGGGGTGGTTGAAATTTTTTATTAAGGTCATTGAAACTTTCAGATGACGTACAAGCGAGGTTGAAGCTGTTTAAGGTCAAAAACTTTCCGAGGGATATGAGCGAGACCCTAACTAGACTTACAGGTTTAAGTAACCTTTTCTAGCGTAGAATATACCATACATGAACACGACGGAAATTGTGGAACTGACGTTCATGAGCCCCCCGATAGAACACTAAATAGTTGGGCTAGAAAGCAATTAGATACCTAATCTTAATAGCCATTAACAACAGTACAATAGAGGCCTTACGTTGCTGAGGGAAACCGATGTTAATTAGGGGAATGACCACTCTAAAACGGGTTGAGAGAATTGAAAAGCTAGGCGTAGACTTCTTAGGCTTTCACTTTAGGTTAGGCTCAAGCTTAATAAACGGGCCACTATAGTTAACATGGGCGTTCTCGGTGTAAATGTTTTGGTTCTCAGAAATGAAAGTGTTAACTTTTGTTGCAAACTGGTACCTGTTTTATGCTTCAAACCTAAACAAACACTCGTCATTCTTGTATATTATTTTACTGTCACATGACCTTAAAAAGTCGTTGTTTTTCATCCAAAATTCTCGCGTAAACATCACGCACGCAGTGTTTACTGGGAACTTGCAAAACATAAAATTTGTGCCAAAAAACAATTATTTATGCGAATGCGAGATGTGCTGCACATTAATAGTTTTGAAAACAAATTGCCATCCAGATGGTTAAAAATAAACAGTTTTATTGTGCAACCAGCACAATAATTGATTACACCAGAGTAGGCGTATAATCGAGAGGCAAACTTCTGCCTGTCCATATTAGAAGTTCAGGGATACGTTGGCTCATTTTAAGTTTACGACGCGAGTCCGAATTTATTCTACATCTTTACACGAAGTCTTAACGTTAGTGGCAATTTTTCAGTAAAACCTGTCGTTTCGTCACACTCTTTCACTTGTAACAACATACTAGGATTTTTACTTTATAACTCCCTGCTAATCGGGCTAAATCTATTGCTATTCGTCATAAAGCAATTCTAGCGACAAAACCTTGTTTCCTGTGAAAGGTTAGGTTACTGAATTTTTAGAAATACACAAACTATTTTAGCTAGAAACACATATTTCTACTACACCGAGGCTATGGTTTGGTGCGTACTTTAACCAACGTTGCATATTCCACTATATATCTATTCTAAGAAGGTTTGCATAAGACACTAGTTTTGAGTTGACACTGGTTTTAAGGTTTGCGGAGGGTTTTATGCAGATTGCGGAGTGTACGCATTGCAACGCATAGGACTTCACACCAATTTTTTATATAAATAGTAGATAACAGCAAAAATAATTCTAATAATGGTTCAAAGAGTGCGAGTGGGTAACGATTTTTTTAGCAGACCCGCACTTCACCCATGCAAAATGTGTTTAGCCGCAGGGATACCCTCGTTATTATGATCTACCCACATTTTTGACCCCAGCATGAAATGAAACAGTATTTTAAAGATCACTGGTGATTTGTACTTTAGTGAAGTTCGCGTTGCAGCTCTAATGAAATTAACGCGTCAAAGTTTAATACTATAAACAACAGAATTTCAAAACCAACTCGATAAAGCGCCGGTATGAAACACTGCACCGCAACTGACCAGAACTAAAACAGACAATATCAGAAAAGTTTGGCGCGCATATTAAAACAGGCTATTTTTACCTGCATGGTACAAATCTTTACCCGCGGGTATACCCATGACTGAAATTCGATAACCGACTCGCGGACCCTTCAAACACTCATCTATTACACGTTTTGCTGAAAAACCCGCTTGCACTATGCAACGCAGCATTTTAGCGACATTCATGTGCTGTCCTTGAGCATAATCACGCTCGTCCATAATGGCCTATGCGCACTAAATACCGGAAACAAGAACCAAATAACTCATACTCATTTATTTGCAGATTAATTATTACGTAGTTGCAAAATATAATACAAGCAATAATTATTAAAGGTTTAATTTAGTCGATGAATTATTTGGTAAACATTATGTACTCATATAGCCAAAAATACACTACCACTCGCTTTGGACAAATACACAACAGTGTAGCCAGCTCAATATGCTACGGGGCAGTGGCGGAGCCAGAAGTTTCCGATTATGAGGCTCCGAGATGAGCGAGAAGTCAAACGTAATTTTTAATACTAAAAATATTAGCATAAATTTTTGCTTTTGATCCTCGTTGGGGGGGCTAAGGCATTGGTGGGTTTTCTTTATCCTCCAGGGACCCGGGGGAAGGGGCTAAAATATTTCAGGACTGGCTTGTGTGTAAGCTTTTTGGATGACTTACAAACGAGGTTAAATATTTTCTATGGGAAGGGCGCAAAACTTTCTTAAAATGTTTTGCTTAGCTTTCCTTTGGCCCCCTTTGACTAAAAGAGCAGAATACATCGTTCAGGTTAAACAATTTTTCAATTTTCAACGCAATTTGAATGCATGAGGCATTGTCTCTTGAGATTTGCTGCTTGGATTATGTATTTAAAACAAGAAAAACATTTCGCGTTGAAAACCATGTGATATATTGAAGAAAATAATGGCAACAGCGTACTGTGAGTCGTCAATTGGCTGCTCGCTTAAACAATAATGAATTGTTGTGGTTCGATTCAAACAATAAGTTGCCCAGTGACCCGTATAAGAGTATGCAATACGAGGGGGTACCCATTTCGAGTCCCAATCAATAGGAGTTGGATTTTTCTTGGAACTCCGTGCCTAAGATAAAGTTGATCTTAGCCATAAGCTCCCCAAAACACGACATGAACCTCATAAAGATTACCCGTTGTAAACGGCTATCTTAAAAACGTTGAAAACAACAGCAAAAAATCGCCATTGCGAGAATGAATAGCCCTGCTCACAACTTCAATAAATTTAAATCTGTTAATCCATGGCCAAATGGCTCACGGCACAAAACATTTCGCACGAGAATTTAAAGAAGGCTCGAGCAGCAGCACAAACTATCATAAATCTCGTTAAAATTATGCCTACAAAATGTACCTTTTGCAGGCGCAGTATTTAACACGAGTTCTTATTTAACAAAATCGTTAGTAAACCGCTATTTTATAACGGATCTTACTGATATTCTGCTGAACCAGCGGTTTACTAACGATTTTGTTAAATAAGAACTCGTGTTAAATTATGCCTACAAAATGTACCTTTTGCAGGCAGTATTTAACACGAGTTCTTATTTAGCAAAATCGTTAGTAAACCGCTATTTTATAACGGATCTTACTGATATTCTGCTGAACCAATTGTATTAAAATAATATCACTGTGAACAGCATACAATAAATACAATACAGATTTCAAAAATTTGTGACAAACTTGCCGCGGATCAATTGCGCTAAACTCCTCAGTACTCTATTATAATAATAAATAATTAGTTTCGTAGAAATAGCACGTTTTCGAACTTGACAACTATTACGCAATGCAAGTTACAAATAAAACCGACTTTGCAATCAAAATCTGCTGAAGCAAAGGTACAATCTCCCTACATATATATACGTTTACTCAAGCTTAAGCATAATCCTTATTATATTGCTGAGCCTAATCCTCAGGCTCGTAGCCAGCTTAAGATGTCAGAGGACAAAACAAACTTAGGAAAGGCATTTTGTTGTTTCACAAAACTTGCAAGCAGGGCTGTTTTACTAGGAGGACCAAAATTTTTCAAAGGGCACCAGCACCCTTTCCCCCTGCCTGGCCATGGACCCTCTAATCCTAAGCATATGTTATGCCAAAATCTAAATATTTTAAAATCTGCGTAGGGAAGCATACCAGAGCCTCTGCTTAAACTATTCTAATAGGGGATTGTTCGCTGCATTTCAACTCAACATATGCAATCGTTATTGTAAATTTTTCCCACATGTATCTTTATATGATATAGTTAAAATAAACTATGCATCAAAGCCCACAAATGCCGATCGGCGGCCATGATGAACGAGTCGAAAATTTTGAAAACACACAAAAAACTACTGTGAAGATTTAAAATTGGTGGCATTACTACTTTTTAATTTTTCGAAAATTTGACTTTGCGTATTATATTTTTTTATTTAAAACGTTTTTCTCAATTTCGACGCACATATACGAGTTTGAGAAAACTGCGGCGGTGACCAATTGAGGAAATATCGCAGCGGGCGATGTCGTATTTAGAGAAAATCTATACGGGCATTTGTTTGAATGGAACAGAGTTCATTTTGATACGTAAGTTTTACGCAAAAAAATGTTCATATATTGTAATTTAACTTTGTATAGATACATAGGTTTAGAAGTAAAAAGAAACACTGAGTAACATGATCGCTTTTAAACAAGAGTGTGCCACTTGTGGTTCTTCATGGTTCCAAATGTACCACAGCGCGTTGCATTTTTGCCCGACCCCCTGATTAGGGGTATGTGCATCACTTGAGCCACACTGTAAGCACAGGCTTGAACCATATAATCGAAGCAGTTTGAAATTGAACTGAAAATATTTAGTTCAACATACTTTTCCCCACAAAAATTAAGGGCGAGGCCAAAAACGCAACGTGCGCTGGGTGCATTATTTTGTATACAGAATTTACCCAGTTGCACACTATTGTCTTTATCCACGCTTGGTAACATCAAAAGTGGATGATTATTCTTTGACACAAAATTGTGTAACTGACTACATTCCGTGTGCAAAAGAAAGTACCCAGCACACGCTGCGCTTGTGACCTGCTCCGTTTTGTTTGGGTGGTAAAATTGCGAAGTTGGTTTTTGTCCCACATGCAAGCATAACCGCATTGCAAAGCTGCTCTGGTGATATTTAAAAAGCGTTCAAATTTTGCGTTCCAAGCGATAAATACCCCCCCCCCAACTGGGGGGGGGGGGCTAAGCGAAAATGCAACGCGTGCCGTTACGTTTTGTTCCATTCATTTTTCGGTCAGTTCCACACTCTTGTTTAGAGCCAAAATTGACTCTTGCAAACATTAACAGTGTGCGATTTATTATTTAATCGATTGGAACTTAACTAACATACACAACTTTGCGCTACAACGAATAGTAATGGCATAATTGACCAGCATGAGTGTCGCGAAATCGTGTAAACATAGGTATACTGTCAACATGTCCCTCCTGCAGACATCGTCGCCCGCTGGCCGAATAACCATGAAAGCCAGGGGTGAAAACGAATTTTTTCTCAGACAACAAATATTCTCCGCCTCTCTTGCCTCTACTAACGATCCCGGGTTGTTGACCGTGTCAGAACCTATACGAGATCTATTACGAACGTTGATTGCAAATGTCATATGTATAGCTGCCTTACACTAGAGTTTTCGATTAAGAATGGAATTGACTGATGTAATTGAACATCAGAAGAGCAGAAATTTTCCAGATTTTTTAAACTTTAAATCACAATTTTTAAAAATCAAAATCGTTCGCTTTTCCAGTCGGTGCCCATTCCTTATCGTGTGAAGTTTGAAAGCGAAAAAAACGCAGCAAGCTATCATTATTTTTTACACAATACAATTGCTGAAAATAACCATATCACGTCATATACAAAGCTGAAATTTCTGCAAAATTTCCAAAATAGCTTTTATGCTTTATTGCTTACATCAAGATTTAAAAATACGCTTGTACGATGTCCTAAAACACGCTAGAAAAACAACAACAATAAACCAATTTAAACGCGCTGTACAAAGTTATAAACACCGGCGGATCGAAAGGGGGCCCACCCAGGACGTCTATTCCTCAAAACTGATCAAAACAAAAATTTTGTACTAAGATTTAGTACTGAAATAAGTTGTGCTTGTAGGTCGCTTCGTTTGCGGGCATTTATTTTACTCTCGCTCCGCTGTTAGAAATTTCTAGATCTGCCACAGCCACTATGATTAAAACAAAACACAGCATGGCCAAGATCAGCAGCTAAATTTCAATATTCGTTTCCTACCAGGAGACCCGGCGGTTGATTTATCTGCATTTTACTCAACAACCATTTACCAAAAACCCAAATTATACGACCGGTTTTCTTGTTCATACAAGCCAGTCCTTTTTTCTGCTTATACCCTGGGTACATATATGACGTGTTTATGTTCGAATAACATCTGTGTACAAGGGCTTCATTGTAGGGGCCATAAGGGGCAATAGCAATTTTGCCGTTTTCCATAAAGAGACCAGCGACTGAATTTCACACGTCAGAGTGAGGTTAAAAGGTCCAATAATGTTTACAGCAAGAGGAGTTTTATGCCAGTCCAACCTGCACAGTGAGCGGAAACTAATTTTAGGAGAGGCATGTAGTTTAAAGAACAAGTTTACAGACGGAGGTAAAATAAAGGGAGGTAACATATTTCTGCAGGTTGAGCTTCCTTTCGCTATCTTGTATCAAACTCACGGTATATAGAGCCACTGCAGCGATTGCATGGCTGCGTAGCCCAATGGTTAGACGAGCGGACCGGTAATCAGTACGTCGCGGGTTCGAGCACCACCGCATCCGCAGCAATACTTTTATGAAGGGCTCTATATCGTACTGCTTATGACCCTGTTTGGCTATTTATCTAAATTTAAAAACGTGTGGGTTTTGACAGCAAGCTGTTTTAATATATCAGATATTTATTAAATGGTGCGTCATGACGATGAAATAAGTCTAACCAATTGTAATATACAGTTTTCTCAAATGTCAAACGTCACTATTGAAAGCAAATGAATTGTTGCACATAAATCTCAATATTTTGGCTAAATCTACCTTATTGTGAGCAACGTACAAAGGTGTAGCTAGGTGGGATTCCATGTGTCAACCCTCTCTGGGATTTATATAAATTTTTATGGAACGTACCACCCTCATTTCCAAAATACTGACTACAGCCATGGTAATGTGCGTTACATCCTTAACAATTCAAATCCTTAGTTTTTCCACAGCGCATGCAGACAGTGAACATGGAAGCTTTCACAGATGGGATTTAACAATTTTTGATTCATATATAGTAGCTGCGTTTAAATTCGTAATAATTCAGGCTCATGTAACGTAGTGAGATGAAATCTTATAGACCCAGCTGCTGGCTAATATTGGAAAACTGTAAAATTACAGCTGTACCTATTTAAAGACAAACTAAAACGCTTAATATGATGGCGTAAAAATCCACAAAAATACGGTTGCACAGCTTTTTCCACAAAACCCACCAATCGTATGTTTTGCGTGTACGTTGCAATGCCATACTCTTGCGTGGTGCAATTTCGAAACACTGTCATCAATTGCAAAATGCAAGAGATTCATTTTGACACATTGACAGCGCCACCTTCTCTGTTGCTCTCTGCCCGGACCAAAAAAATACACAGTTGTGCATACTGTAATGTTAAAATATTGAACAAAATAAATAGCAAATATTAAAAAATACACTAACGCCATAGAATACGGCGCAAATGGTAGGTTGCGTCCGACTCCAGCACAAAATTGACCTGTGGCTTCAATAAAATTTTATATTTTGCATGTTCAAGCAATTTTTAGCTGTGAAATTTTTGATACCTTTTAAATACAATATCGACTAGTTAAATTTGATAGCGTTCCAATTAAAACACACGCTATATTTAAATTTC
The DNA here is from genome assembly GCA_030248215.1 of Enoplolaimus lenunculus. Classification (NCBI taxonomy): domain Eukaryota; kingdom Metazoa; phylum Nematoda; class Enoplea; order Enoplida; family Thoracostomopsidae; genus Enoplolaimus; species Enoplolaimus lenunculus. The sequence goes on along the minus strand of JASANG010002252.1, from coordinate 26,953 downwards.
TTATGCCCGAAATCCTTAGAAACACGAAGCTAATCCATATTCGCGGTCCGCTTTCTGTCGCGCACGACGCCGCGATTTTTCGCAAAGAGAACAGCACACAAACGCTTTATAAAATTGATGCTCTCCAACTCAACTACCGTAGTTGGCAGAGCTAACGATCAAATTAAAGTTAGTACCTGGCTGTTCGTTTGTCTGTTTTAGATGTTTATAAACAGTTTATTCAGATTCCTCATACACAAAAACGCTGCCGTAAAGAAATCAAATCACTCGTAAAATTGATAAGTAAAATAATCGAAAAAGTCCTTATTTAGGCTTAACCAATTGAGTCAACATGGCAATTAGTAAGCTAGATATTCATTTATCTATGTTGAAGAGTTATAAACGTTACATTCAGGTTCGTCACACCCAGCTTGTATATAATAAATATACTGTAGTGACCCGAATAGGAGAGGGGACTGATATTTATTTGGCCTCTCCAGAGGCCCCCTGTTATTCGGTTACGGACTGTTATTTATTTTTAACCCACGCTCCACCACCCTTCGTTACTGTTATATCCGGTACTTGAATTAAACGTTTATTTGTCTTGTGTCAATAGCTTGAGCAATAATGCAAGGTTATACTTAGGAACGTACTTTCAAAACTGATGTACACTTTAAAGTTTCGAACACAACTTTATTTGATCCTGGAGTCATTTATGCGCTACAGTTAGGGCTAATTGACAATTATGGCCTCTAATTAGGGTTCAGGGATTCTAACCGCTTACGGAGTCTTATTAGGGGTACCGACTCCAATTGATTGGGAATCAAAATGGGGACCCTCTCTTATTACAACCTCTTATTCGGGTCACTACGTACCTACTTAAATTACCCTGTAGCTAATAAACCACTATAGAATATGAAAACACCAATGCAAAGTAACAATACCATAGGATAATAAGCTTACAAACAAAAACTAACAAACCCGGTTTAGCGGTTACTGAGATTCTCGTTGACCGGACAGATAACCACCTTTCAACCCCAAGTGCAAAACATAAAAACGCTCCGTGTAACGAGCTTCTCCCGAAGATTCGCAGCGCTCAAAAACAAATCCGGATTGTTGCAGCTTAAAAACGTTCAAAGTCTACTTAAAATATAATTACACCCAACTTTAAATATTCTCAGGCAACTGTGCCCGGTTAAAAATACAAAAATTGCACAAAACTGTGTGTAAAGTTTGCACCTTTTTTACTATATTTTACAAAAGAACACTAAAATGGCGATTGTTTGAGCTGAGACACGTTTGTCAAGGAAATCGTAAAAACGGATTTTCGATGAGATGCATTGTGAACAAATTGCTAAAACACAAGCAGACACTTGAGCGACAGCCACTTTTATACAACAACGTCATTGTATTTAAAATTACCGTGGCTTGTATTAATAGTAAATAAACACTACAAAAAATAGTTGTTTAGCAAAAGAAAACAGTGTAAACGGTGCATTGCACAAACGCAATCACGGTGGAGGCGTGACGTAGCCAGGATTTCAGTTTCGAAAGGCAAACTCCAGGGTGTCACCGGATATCCGTTTACGTTTATATAGAAATACCGAAAAATTATTTCTATGTTCAAAATTAGGGCCCATGTGTAGAACAAGGCCGGATCGTTTTTCGGCGGGGCTGTAATAGCGTCACTTTAAGCTTTTGACTTACTTTTTTGTTTAGGCTTAGGCTTAGGAATAGGCTCATCCTTATGCTTAGGCTAAGGCTTAGGCTTATGCTAATACTACTGTTCCGGCCCAGTTCTATACATGGGCCAATATTAGTAACAAATCACCTGGATGCAGTTGGATGTGCATACTAGCTGGGAAATTGGGATTTTGGGCGTAGCTTTTTTCACTCGGGATTTTGGGGAATTGGGATTTCGGAAAATTGGGATATTACCTGGGAAATTGGGATTTTGAGGAATTCGGATATTACCTGAGAAATTGCGATTCTTGCGCAGTGTTTTTCATTTTTCGTTCGGAATTCTGGGAAATTGGGATTTTGGGAAATTGGGATATTACCCGGGAAATTGCGATTTTCTGCGCAGCGTTTTTTGTTCGGGATTCTGGGAAATTGCGATTTAGGGAAATTGAGATATTACCCGGAAAATTAAGATTTTGAGAAATTCGGATATTATCCGTCAAAACAGGACTTTGTGAAAACAAAACTTTCGTAAACCCTCACTTAACGGGTAGGGTGAAATTGACCGTTTGTACTAATTTAACACATGTTAACGTTCTCACACTTCACCTGCAAAGACACAGTCAAAAATTTTGCTCAAACAAAAAATTACTTTGTGCATGGGATTGGGGGTCGACAGCCCCTTGAAAACGCAGTTAAAGAAAATATTTTTATGTCAGCTAGTTTCTCGAGTGCGGTGGAATCAACTGCCAATATGGCTACAAAAGGCCTAAGCCTCCCTGCTTCCGTCTACCGGTCCATGTATAGAACATAAGCTTCCAGATTTCCAGGGTGGAAGACGTATGACCAGGAGTGCAGCGTAGCCACTCCTGTATGACGGCCTGATTTTCAACTGGTTTGGTAGGAAAAACGCATAGGTATTGCTGGGGAAGTGTGGAAAATTCCCTGCTTCGGTAGGGGCAATCTGTAGCGTAAGTGTGTTTAGAAAACGGGAAAAGAGGAGAATTTAAACGCTATATTAATCCTGGGTTGGTAGCAGAAATCTGAACCATATAAGTTTTGATTGAAAAATGGGAAATGTGGAAAATTCCTACTCCCGGACTTTTTCTGGTTTGGTAGGGAAAAGCATAAATTTCCCAGGCTTGGTAAAAAATGCCTGAAGCGTAAAATTTGTTTGGAACACTGGAAAAGTGGAAAATTTAATACGTAAAGGTTTTGTCTAGGTAGGAAAAATCCGTAGCGCAGGTTTTGTTTGGAAAGTGGGAAAATTCCAGCGCCAAACTTTTTCTAGTTTGATACAGAGGAAAACGATAAAAGTGGAAAACTAATAAACGCCTAAATTCTCATGGTTTGATTAACTGCCCGAACTTTTCCTGGTTTGCTTTTTGTACGGAGAATCGTAGGATTTGTTGGAAAACGGGAAAACTAAAAAATTCAAACGACTAGATTTCCCTTATTTTGGTGCTGAAAATCTGAAGCGTAAACTCATGAGGTATATACTCATTTATCAATAAGGCACAATGATTGTAGTATGGCTCCATCAAAATTTGATAGTTTCAGCAATTTTAGCCGTGAATATTTTCTATTGCAAAACTGTACCACTTCGTGAATTATTTGTATCTTATGCTTGCGTAAATTTTGTATGCGAACGCATTGCACACTGGGCCATGAATACGCATTTGCTCTTTTACTATAACTTGTATATCAAAAACCAAATTAATTGTTTACTTCGAATGCAAGAAAATTAAAGACTAGCGATAATTTTACAAATATTTTTCAGTAAACCATACCCGACAGTGAATAATGCCGCTAGCTTTGAAGAAACTTAATTTGTAAAATCTCTACCACGCTAAAGCACTAGAGTCACTCTCACTACCGGTTATAAAGATAAGTGTACTTAAATTTTCGCATTTTTGCTGCCTCTTATACTTACACGAGAAACCTGGTATTTGTACAGAATTTTTCCAACCGTTCTATAGCTAATACTAAAAAGCTTCAGACGGCTTATTCTAAATGGAAATTAATTCCGGTTGTAAATCGTATACTGAAAGTTAGTTAACATACCGCACATCATTTACGCATCATTACGAATAACTATAAAATTAAAATGCATAAATCAGGCATTAATCTTTCTAAAATACAACCTACAATTGCCGGATACAACCGGAGGTCTGCCTCCGGCTCCGCCAGAAAATAGACCTCCAGCTTTTGTAAAATTTTTGCCGGAGGTTCCGTCAAATTCGGTAGTGAAATTTCACAAAGTTTTACAAAATAAATCTGGACGCCCCTTACGGGAAAAATGGAAAATTTAAACGCCTAGATTTTCTCTTGGTTGGTATGAAAAATGTGAAGCATAGGTTTTGGTCGGAAACGAGAAAATTTAAACGCCTAGATTTACCCTGTGATGATAGGGAAAATCACAACCATAGGCTTCGCTTGGAAAATGGAAAAAGCGGAAAATTAAAATGCCTAGATTTTTCCTTGATTAGCAAGAAAAACCTGAAGCATAGGTTTTGGTTGGAAAACGGGAAAAGTGGAAAATTTAAACGCTCAGATTTTCCCTGAGTTGGTAGGAAAAATCCGAAGGCGCAAGTAAAGATCAGGGGCGGAACGTTTTCTGTGTGACTGGAAAAGAGTAAGTTTAAGCTTTAGACTATTTTTTGATTGGCTTAGGCTTTAGGCTTGCTTAGGTTTAAGAATATGATCATTCTTACGCTTACACGTAGGCTTAGACTTTGAAATATGCTTATAATATATACTGTACCGCCCCTGTTCTTTACATTGGCCCTATTTTCAACCAAAACCTCTGCTTCAGATTTGTGTTACCAACCAAGGTAAAATGTAAGCATTTTAATTTTCCACTTTTCCCTTTTTCAACCAAAACCTCTGCTTCAGATTTGTGTTACCAACCAAGGAAAAATGTAAGCATTTAAATTTTCCACTTTTCCCGTTTTCCAACCAAAACCTATATACGCTTCAGAGTTGTCTTACCAACCAAGCGAAAATCTAGGCATTCAAATTTCCAACTTTTTCCGCTATACGAACCTCGCCTACACCTCTAATTTTCCCTAAAAACCAAAGCAAATCATACGTAAGTACGTTTGAATTTTCCCCTTTTCTTGTTTTGCGTGCCTAACCACACATACCAATTTTCCAACCAAACCAACATTAGTCTTCCTTCCCTGCTCAGAGAAAGTTATACGTTTAACTTTTCACCTTTTCCCGCACCTTGCCTACACTTGTATTCAATTTTCTTACCAACCGAAAGGAATATACCTATGCTTGAATTTTTCACTTTTCACTTTTTCCGAACCGAACTACACATCCCAATGTTGCGGCTAAAGCAACCAAAGTGTCCTTCTAAACCAGACCTAGAGAAACCCTATACGTTTAGTTTTTCTTGTTTTCCGCTTTTCCGAATCTCGCCTGCACCTCTAACTTTTCCTACCACATATGGGAATATCTAGGCGGTTGAATTTTCCAGTTTTCCCAGCCACTCAGTGTGCAACTAGAGGTCAAAAATACCGGAGCAGGAGGTCAACGAAACTTGCTGGAGCCGGAGGTGAGGCGAAATTAAGTAGTAAAAATGATGGTTAATTAATTAATTTTACGCGCTAAACAGATAGTTAGGAAAATTATGCAAAATTTTACTACCAAAAATGCTGGAACCTCCGACAAAAATTTTACCGGAGCCGGAGGCCAATTTTCTGCCGGAGCCAGACCACCGGTTGTACCCTGCACACTTATGCTTGTTAATTTTCCTACCAAAACAGCAGAAAATCTGGCCATCATACACGAGTAGCTGCGCTACACTCCTGGTCATAACTTTTCCACCGTCGAAAACTGAAAGCCCCTGTGCTATAACCTACATATACACCTTTGACTTTTCCCGCAGGATATTTGGGTTTCACAAGGAAAATCGGCATATGAACTATGCTATCGAAAAAGGGAACACCTAGTCTTGAAGCAGGATTGGTGCGCTCTCCTTCTTGTTCTAGCTTTTCCGCCTTGAGAAATGAAACCTTCATCGCTGTATAAAATCATTTTTTCACTGTGGAAACCAATTTAGTGGTAGGTATGGTAGTGACCCGAATTAGTGGGGTAGGCTGAGTATTTAGTACGCCTTTCCCGAGACCCTTAAGAAAACTCAAATTTTTAAATGCTTCCAGCTCCTAAAAATTAAAACAAAAGAAGTCGTGTATTAAAATGTATATAATAAAACGTCAGAATTATAAAACAATAAAATAATTTTTCTATTAACCATAGTTAGCCAAGGCTTTACATTTCTGCTTAGTGCTTATATATAGGTGTCAAGAGGGCGGAGTTGAAGGTGAAAAATACCGGAACCGGAGGTTAGCAAAATTTACCGGAGGTCAGCAAAACTTACCAGAGGTGAAGAGAAATTATGAAGTTAATGCAGTTAGTTTGATAATTTGGTTCGCGTTAGGGGCTTCCACGTTTCTGGTTGGTCTTTACACGGCAAAAAATGGTGAGTCAAATTGAGTCTCTCCGAAATAGGATTTTCCTTACTGCACAAACTGAGTCAAAATTCGACTCCGCCAGAGTCAAATTTGACTCAATGAATCGCTCAGGAAGTCGAATTTGACTCAGTTTGGGTAGTCCAGAAAAGCCTATTTCGGAGAGAGTCAATTTGACTCACCATTTTTTGCAGTGTATAAGAGTAGATTTAGATTCGAGATTACATTTTTGCTTAGGTGTAGGCGTACGAATACACTTGTGCAACGCTTAGGCTTAGGAATACACGTAATCCACTGTTACGCCCTTAAAAGTAACATTGATCGTTAATTTAATTAAATACCTGTACTTAAGCAACCTAGATAGCTTATGCTTCAAAATTGTACTTAATGGCAAATATACCGAATAAATTTTTAATGTCTTTTTATCCTACTTATTTATATATCCAGTTTAGGCAGACTTCTTGCCAGAGGTTATGTGAATTTCTGTGAGAATTTGCCGTATTTTGTTTGTTAAGCTAATCGGTAAGTTTTAATTGTCGAGACGCTTCAAACAGGCTTACAGTCAAATCTTTGGCAACATTTTGCAGATTATAGTTGAAAATTAGCAAATTCAACATATATGTTTAATTTTATATTATAGCTAATTTTGCATCACTTCTGATTGCGATACTTTTTATTTCAATTTGCACCCTGCAATCTACTGCTATAGTTAAAAAATAAAAAGTAAAGCGAAAGCCCAAGACCGACCGACGCCATATATATAAAGCGAAACAAATATACACCATTGTATAAACCATTAAAATTTTAAATATTTACAAAAGAAACACTCAAGACAAATGAAAATCATATAAAGCAGACATCGGCCTATGCCTGACGTTGACGGCAGTATTACGTGACGAATTTGTAATAATATCCTGCAAACAAAAGATATAATAAAATACACATATCGAACTAGGTAGTGAAAATGATGTTTAATTTGCTAATTTTAGAAAATATCTGTTAGGTGTTGTTAAATCTTTTGGTTTATTACGTTTATATTTTTTTACGAAATTTCTGCGAGTTTTCCTCAACATTGTACGAAAAGTTAACACAAAACGTTCCAACTTCGAGCAAATACATTTTGTAAAACTGTGCAAAATTTCACTACCAAAATTGTCTAAAACTCTCGCAGAAATTATGAAATCGGTTTTCTGCCGGATCCGGAGGCAGACGTCAGGTTGTGCCTTGATACCAGGCTTCCAAACGGAAGTACATTTTTGTCGAAAGCCGAATCGGTAACAAATTTTTTGTCGGGGCCATAATCGGAATTTAAGTTTTGATATTCGAATAAAAAGTACAGCGCATGACTTTTAACTTTTGTTGCTGCTTGCCTGTTTGTTTTCAGTAAAAATTGCTCGTATAGCTGACTGTATTAGAGATCTACGTACGCTGTACACAAAACTAAATGTAAATCAATAAACACTTTTACTCAATTTTAAACAACATACGTTTGATTCGCCACTGATCATTCGTTCATCAAACCCCATCGAAGTGCTTCTTTGATGATCATTTCTACAACAAAACCATATTTTGTTAATGATGAAGTGCATTATCCACCTTCACCAGAGCATAACTTAGCTGCTTAACACACTTCAAATCCGCAAAAAAACAGAGCCAGAGCCATTAAAATGTACAACATTTTCACAATATAAAATGAGTGATGGGAAATTGGGTACCGAACATTGTCACACGAATGAACAACTATAACATGTCAATTGACACATTATTCAAACGCATGCGTATAATATATTAGTTTTGTAACACGGTAAATATGCTACCACGAAGGTGTCCTATAGGCTAATGTTACTTTAATGGGAGCATAACAATAGTATTCAAAAGCCTAATCCTGAGCGTACAGATAATCGAATAACTAAGCTAAGGCGTAAACCTATGCAAATAATTACGTCTATAGCTTAATCCTACTATATTGGAGTCCCGCGGAATACCGGTACGCTTCTCAAAGTAAAATGGGCTAAAAATTGTCGAGCAAACAAAGTGGACAGTATATATGCCGTCGCCCAAGCCGTAATTCACCCCAAATCCGAATTCGGCTAGCGAAATCCGAATTGGGCTAGTCCAGCGCGGAATGTCGACTTGGCTAGCCCACGGCGTAATTCTTTCTCTGTTATAAGTGCACATCTTGTGATAGATTACTACCTTAATGCCGTACTCAAATACGATTAGCTGATGCGAATACTCTTTTTTGTTTGGCTAACTAATCGCTAAGTACCTGTTAACTACCACGCAGTTTGTTTTACTAAGCTAATTTACCGCTACCAAGTAACCAATCAGAAACGAGCAGCTTTACCAGACATGATTTCTTGGGCTAGCCTAAGCCGTTGTTCCACTTTGGACTAACCCGATTCGGAATTGGGCTGAATTACTACTTGGGCTACGACATATATACGTAAGTCATGACAAACATAATACGTTACTTAAAATACTGACAAAAATTCGGGAATTTTTTGTGTACATGCCTAAGATGACGATCCTTATAACACATGTGGATTGACTATTAAAAATACAACGGAAATAGTTTGGCAGAATAGAAAACAGCAAAAAGTTAAGATTGTCGGTATATGTGGACGGTAAGTGTATGTAGCGTAAAATAATTGCCATACAATACCGGAGTATGAAGTTGTCGCAATCAACCACATGGTGCAGTGATAGCATGCCTGATTCGAGTGCATGAGGGCCGAGGTTCGATTCCCGACGTGGTCCTTAACTTTAAGCAAAATTTCGAACAGGGGTTGCCCAGACCGTGTAGTTCCGACAAGGATAACATCACTTGCACTTATCGTAATGTATAGTTTGAAGTAATAGTTGCACACAAAATACATTTAATGTACACAAAATAACTGCGATAGCACCAAGCACCAGCTATTTCGGACCTGGACTGCTAGCCAAATTAAACTACATTTGCATGTACAAAACGCAGTAAACTTAAGCAAACGTAAGAAAAACCCGAAACGAACCAAGAACAAGGCGCAGAGCTTGCAAATAATATGAATTCAAGACAATAAAAAACGAATGCCTTTATTTTAGACTTAAAATTTATAACCAAAGCAGCTACCTACAACTTAACTTTTACACAACCGCAGAGTGAAAAGCGGAACTGGATTGTACCGGAACCGGAACAACAAACTTATACCGGAATTGCAATCGGAATCGAAACTAGAAATTTGTGACTTTACGGATATATTACTTGTATTGACAAATACAATATTGATTTAAGGTGTCTGTTGGCTGACAACAATTTACAAATAGGTCGCATGATCAAATTGGTGCTGATTTTTGCTTCTGCAAAGCTAAACTACAAGCAATTATTGATCAGTTAAGTCATCGAAAGCAATTTAATAGATAAATACAGAATTTTTATGCAGTGTATCACGTCAATAAGTAGGATGAAAATAAAAACTTCACGATTCCGATTCCGATTGATTGTGTAGTCGGAATCGGATTCAGACTCAGAACTCGTTTTGAATCGGAATTCTGATCGGAATCAGAATTTCGATTGCACCCTGCACAACAGCTATTGACACAAGCTCTTACAATGCGTGACCGTAATAGACTTAAGCTTCGACAGGTGTCGTGCGGCAAGTCGACAAGCGACGAGTTGTCTTAGATTGAACAAAACACGACATTCTGGCCCCAACATTTGCAACCACCTCATTTACCTGTTACCACCGAAGTATTTGCCAACCTTACCAGACACTTTTGTGGTATTATTCCTCCCGCATCGGCAAGGTATTGTTTAAACTTAGACCCAGACTTAGCTATACAATCAAAGCTTAGACGAGCCTTAGAAATATACTGACTACTGTTACTGTCCCCAGCTGTACATGTGCCATTTGCGGATGAGAACTTTTTGCACATTAGGGAAAACTACAAAAGAGCCCTTTACCTTTCGTCGCAATACCCGTCTCGACGCAAAATCAGTCGCCAGTTGTTCTGATCACTGATTGCGTCTGCAGACGTCGATGGCTGTTGCTCCGACGGACTGAGTGTATCCTTGAACCTGGCAAGCAGTTTTGACGAACTTTTCCGCAACTGTTCACGAAATTGGCCACCAAGGCCCAAGGATACCGCCGTTGCTGATGACGATTCGCAACGTGACATAATATTTCCATTCGGTGCAGTCACAAAATCGGACGATATCGAAAATGGCAAAACGGTTCGCGAGGACAGCACCTGACATATATACACACAAATGAAAAACAGGCAGCTACAAACAAAGCAGGAGAAAACACAGCGAAACAATTTTGAAAAGCTAACGAAAATTTGAAAACCAAAAAACAGTGAAAATGCCACTGTAGAAACATAAAGCAACTAATAAAATGGAATACTCTTGTAGAATAGCACTTTTCATTAACCGCTTCGAGTGCCATTTTAATTTCTTTACAACCAATCAACGTCGTTCAAACGACGCAAGGCATATCTTATCTTACTAAAAATCAGATCCGCACTTAACATTAGAATGGTACGCTATGCTACATCGCATATAGAAACTACGGAGACCCAAAACTGTCAGAATAAATACGTAGGTTCGTAGCTAACAATAAGATGCTAAGTCAACATTTGCTCTAAACAAAATTGCCTGCAGTTTGCGTAAAGAATGATATGACGCACAATTTTACGTTCGTAATGCTCACATGCGCACACCCCTACACTCGGCCCGAACAAATAAATGCCGTACACGCTTCAGCCTTTAAGGATATGAAACAACAATTTTGTATAAAGTTGTTTCAGATTTCCATGTTCCAACCACCGACACAACAATTTCAATTAATCACTTATGGACGCATTACAAAACTAAAGTTCGTGAAACGGCACTCTTTCTTTGCATAAAAAACGCCGTGATATTTATAGAACAAGTTATATATGGGCATAAACCTTAACCGTTAAGGAGCAACCAAAAATTTTATTCATATTGATATCAGTCATCCGGGAACCACATATCAGATCTTCAATCAGTTATTTGTTTATATACAACACCAATGGATACAGACTGTGGCTCATGTAAAGATCAGAAGCGGAACGTTTTTTATAGCAAAAAATTTCTACCCATTTATGTGGCCAACGAGAAAACAAGAGCGGAACAGTATTATAAGGTAATCCTAATCCTAACCCTAAGCCTAAACGTAAGAACGAGCATATTCCTAAGCCTAAACCTCAGCCAAGCAGAACAAAATTAGTCTAAAGCTTAAACTTACTCTATTCTAGTCCTACAGAAAAACTCACCGCCCCTGATCTTTACATGGACCATTGATCCTTGTAGACACAGAAGTCTATGCCTTGAACACTGTCTTTATCTTAATCGATTTTTAGCATTTGGTGCCTGTCGCTCCTTATACATATAACCCTCTTTCCATAATCCTGGCTACACCCTTAACTCTGCATATCTAGCCAGCCGCACAAATTCCACACAAAAACTGAACAACACCAAAGAGAAGAAACGAAAATAATTGACCAAGCGACAAACTACAACTCGCGCATGCCACAGTTCAATGAATCGGTTTTATTTAATTTCAATATACACAATATAAAATATAAAAATATATACATGCAAAAAGTCCTAAAATAGTCTCCAAAATTTTTATTTAAATCTAGGGGGCAGTTTTCTGAAAAAAGATACACGATCGTTAGCAAACTAGTAATAGTTTTTCGAGCAAAAGCATACAGGCATTTACAAATCAACCATTTCGCAGGACGTAAATGAAGTTCGGCTTATAAAATGTGTAAAAATTCACATACTTTCATTCAATGCTTCCGCAGTTAAAAACGTGTAGCTTAAATGGTGGAGCAATAATAGTTGTCGCGCAACGCCGTCTGTCATTGTCCGTCATCGTACATTTTTGTACACGAGTAAGCCGCGTATGATAGCGTGCGATGACGGAAATTTTGAACAGTTTAGCGATACCTAAGCGATGACTGCGGCAAAGCTGATATAACTGACGAAACCACCATTGTATAATATAGCAATAGCCATATTGCGTCAACAACAGTCACTGTATGACATGTCAAATAAAATATTGTTTGTAAGACTTTCAAAGGCTCTCGTACACTGTCACTTTTAAGGTTAAAACGTAAGCTTATAGTCTAATGCCTACGCATGTCTAATCCTTTTTGCGAAGTGTCAGCATAAACAAATTGGAAAGTGTACACGACACCGGAGTAAGCCGCTGAGCACCTATATTCAAGACAACTCTAAAATTACATGCAAGCAGTTGTTCATATAACATCAGGTTGCTGTCGAAATATCCAAAAGTAGACAGAAAACGGTTACTTTACTCTTTGGAGATATAAATTTCTTGACTAAACATTAGGCTTTGCCAACAATTACGGTAAGGCGGCGAACCATATATCGAGGCAGGTATCTCAAGCAAAACACCCTTTTCCCAATCATATCAACTGCAGTGCGAAATAATTTATTTTTAGGCCTGACGTTTCAATCATGTCTGAATAATTTCCCATCCAAATTTAATACGTAAAGCTATAACCTAAGAAAAACATAATTTGTACAGCGTTCCAGCTAATTATGTATACAACATCTACTTTAATTAAGACACTAAAACGGTGATACTTTTTGTTAATCTTATTCTTCACCGAACACGATTAACAATTACACAATTAGTTTTACGCGCTTCAATGCCGTACCACGGCACCAATTCGGATAGTGTGAATATTTCAAATAACGCTCAGGGTTAGTTGTCTGCACGCAGGTTTATTTTTTCAAACCAGGGTCGTCGCGCCGCAGAGTAGCCACTGCGCCATTTCAGTGGCTAGCCACATTGACAATATGGCCAAATCGGTACCATAGACACTTACTGGATGCGAGCATAGGCACAAACGTAGCACCCTCATATTATCTGACACAACGAAAGAAGCAAGCAAGCAAATGCATAATTTAGATATACGTATTATATACAATAAATCAGACATCCCTGACAAATTGAAATGTCAAGTTTCCCATGTAACTTTTTAGAACAACATAACCGTTCATACTCTAAGTTCTGCTATAATCAAAATTTTCGCTGATTGTAGTTATTTTAACATTCAACCCTTCCCAGCGTTAGCCGAGCTTGAAAGTGACGAGTGTCCTACAGCAGTACCACCAGGAGAGCCTCCTGTATTTGAAAACCTGATCATTTGGAACAGTTTCGATCGAATCCCTGCACCTGTATTTCCGGGTTGGCCACCTGCGACGCCTGTGACTGGAGACCGTTCATCCGGTAGTTTGAACTGGACATATTGTGGCGATGCTGATTGATTTAAGCTCGATGCTGCTGCATTCTGATTGGCCACTGATGACGTCATGACGCCAGTATTCGCCGATGAACCAGACAATATAGCTTCCGCACCAACTGTGGACGTTTCGTTTGCGCTCAGTGGCAACAGTACCGCTGACATATCGGAAAACTACACAAAAATGAAATTAAATTTCAAAATTTGAATAATTAGACGTCTTGTACACATATCAACAACTTCAAAAAGAAATTCTTAATCTGGACATCCCAGCATCTCATTGACTGATTGCAAAGCGGTTCGTTTTGTATTTCTTGATTCACGAATACGAACATTTGCAGTTTAGCCTTTCAAATTCGTTCTATACCAAACATGCCTCTGTTACGACTAATGGTTAATTAGATCTCTCCCAGTCAACGTCTTGGCTATGCGTCCGACTATGTACGATTTCGGAATTTGTTTACGTTCACATTATTGCAACTGTTTGTAAGAAAGCAAACAAGTAGTGTCAGTTAAACTGTAAAAAGCTTACGACCCGGTGAACAACATCTGTTTAATGTGTGCCTCCTTTATGGTGGTATGAAAGCCTCTGTGCAGATGTCCGCTGCTGTCTCATGTTCGGTCTCTGCCCCCGTAATTTTCACTGCTTTCGTCGCACATTTAAGAAAAAATTTCTATTGTCTTTGTGCAAACAACTTGAACAATGTTTTGTTATTTTGAACACTGGGGGATATTTCTAAGTTTTTTATCAAAGCTTATGACGGCTCTTAAACAAGGGTATGCCATTTACAAAATACTTTCGGAGCAAAATGTTATTTTTTGGAATCAAACCTAAGGCGTTACTGTAGAAAAGTTTACAACCCAGCCACGAGTGAAATAAAAGCAAAATGCTATCCAGTTGGGCACATTGTTTCTTACACAGTATACGTACAGCTGCATAAACTTGTTTAAAAAGTGATCATCCACAAATCTTCATAATCATCGAAAGATAAGAACAGCAGTGTTAAATCAAAACAAACAAAACCCAACCATGCAAACCGAAATTCCGCATGCACATGCACTTAACTGTAAACACACCAATTCACAAAAAAGGAATCAAAAGCGCGAACCGAGAGTAATCCAATAGTGTAGATCACTGAGACAGAGTAACTAAGGTTATGACAAGAAACGCAACAACTACTTTTCCCACATTATTCAACCTACCCATTTTCACGGTTCTATTAGAATTCATGTTGACACTTATTAGGAACAACATGGCTTAATTTTGCAAAAACCGCTTCAATAACATTGTTTGTTCAAGTCAACCAGCTCAAAACTCTCAAATAATATTAATTACCCTCCTTTATCACTTGCTTCACTGGTTCCAACTTCAAAACTTACCATCCCACCACTGCGTTGACCAGTGCGACCCACAGAAATCCTCTGTTCACTATTCCAACTCTCTTTAGCTGAACTGCCATTTGTCGTGTACCCATTTGAACACCTTGATGCACTATTTCTTTTGTCGCTCATGTTCAAATCCGACACTGAGTTTGTGTTAGACGTCGTTCCCGATTCTGAGCTTGAATTTCCAAGTAATTGTGTCACTTTGGCCTATGAAGTGACAATTAACCTAACAATCAGTCCAAAGTACACGAGACACAAGATGCAATTTTGTTAGATGTCAGGTGAAAAATTAGTTGCATACATACTTTGAGTTCCACGCATATATTAGCACAATCGAACTTTCGTATGCGAGTATTAATCAACTGCAACTATAACGATTCCATTCAGCTCTTACTCCCAGTCATTTACCTGCGTCTTCAGGTTACGGCTGGACACCAAAAAGGGATGATTTGAAAAAAATTAAAACTCAATTACATTCAATTTAAAGTAGCTAGATGCCAAAATTACAATTGCTTGAGTGTGTATGACGGTTATATTTATTGAGAAAAAGTCAGTCACACAATCAGGAATGGGCGGTTTCGGTCAAAAAACGAGACCGAGATCCAACCTACCGAGACAGAGACTTTTGGTCTCGGTCTCATTCAATTTTTAACCGTTCCCGAAAATAAAAAAAATTAAAAAAATTTTAACAAAAATGTTTTGAATATTTTTATCTGCACTGTATTGCCACTTCATGTAATTAAATTAATAAATCGCCGCCAAAATATATTTTTTTACATTATTTTTCACTTGGCTACTGTCCCCATATCCTTCGAACAGGCCCGGGACAAATCCCACTGCCTCAAGTCACCCTCGAGTCAATCCCTAATTCAAAGCTATAGTATTGTTTTTTATTCCGAGGAAACCGAATAGACGGGAGAATTTTTTAGCATAGCATAGACGTGGTAAATGCGGATGACCGCACAATTTTTTACACGATGCCTTAAATTTTTTAAACGCGAAAACGAAACTATTTGTGCTTAGTCACAATAAAATCAAAGTATGTTGTGTTTCCTTTCAAAAATAGAATTTTGGGTAACCGGAGGGTTCATTATATTTATCAAATCGCTGTATAACCAGATAACGGTGCTCCACAATCGTTTGATGTCTGTGTTGGTAAGTGTACAAGTAGGTACATACTTCCGGGCCAAAGCTGCGATCCAAGAAAAAATTTTGTAATTCCTTATCGCTTTTTCACTTCTTTGGTCTAAAGCGTAACCGAGATCGAGACCAGCCAGTTTCGAAGACTTGTCGAGACCGAAACCACCCATCCCTGCACACAAATATTGCAATTTTAGCCATAAAAACGACAGACGATGTATAACCAGATTGTGGTTCACCACAATCGTTCGCTGACTGTGTTGGTAGGCGAAATGTGCAAGTACATCCGGGCCAAAGCTGCGATCCAAGGAAAATTTTTGTGACTGTTTAGTGCTTATCGCTTTTTCACTTTGGTCTAAAGCATAATCGAGACCAGCCATATCACGAGACTTGCCGAGACCAAGAACGCCCATCCATACACACAATATTGCAATTTTAGTCATAAAAACAACACAAGCTATTATATGTTTCAGCAACAAACATCCAAACTCGAAAACACGAGCCGGATGTCTATTTTAAGAGATGAAAACGAATATTAATATCAAATCTTGTACAACTTTTAAAAATTAAAATATTTCACACGTGCAGTAAGTAAAATGTTTAATATAATCTACCATTACAACTGTAAGTCCAGCACGCCATCACCATAACGCGGTTAAAATGTTAAGGATATGGGCCAATGTAAAGAACACGTACGGAACAGTATTATAAGCATATTCCTAATTTTAGGCGTGCATATTCCTACGCCTAAGCCTAAGACAAGCAAAAAATCAGTCTAAAGCTTACTCGATTCTAGTCCCACCGAAAAACGTTCCGCCCCTGAGCTTTACATGGGCCAGGATATGAAACAATAAGTAGTAAGAATCTGTCAACTGAGAACGGGCAATTCAGGTTTCTAATGTGTTTTGACTGTTCGGTTAAATATTTTATTTTGTATTTTATATAGCGATGAGAAAATTTTGAATTCAATTCAAACCAGTTCTTGGCATAGTGAGCTGTTACATTTAAATTTTAAAAAGGCAGATAAATTTATTTTTTATTGAATACGCAATTTAGAATCATGCTTAAAGCATCACGGAATGCTACGTGCACTATTTCGAACACACTGAATGAATTTTTTATTAAATTAACGCAGACAACCCGAGTTTCCGCACAAAATTTCATTGAACTTTCCAAGTAAATTATACACGACATTTTGCGTAAGCAGGAGAATAATAGGTACGGTTAGCACATATATTAACAAATAGCTAAATATCTGTGAGCATAATGTAAAGTTTAGCGTGTGTTGAACAATTAAAAGTGATTTCAAGAAAACCGCTAATAAATGAAAATTACTATGAGGTACTTACCTGCTTTTTTGCTCGTATTGCAGCATCTTCCAGAGTTTCAGCCGCTTCGTATTTACCCTGCCTGCGATACAGCGCACCCAAATTTTTAAGCGTTGTTGTCACTGTAGGACTAGAATAATAACAAAACAATTTGGCGCGGGCTATCCGGATATTTGGAGTTGTTATAATATGATCACGGTACAAGTTCCTTTTCGAAAACCTTGGTAAGGCTAATACTTAACGTTTTTAATGCATTTTTGGTAGTTTAACAAATCTAACCGCTAAACGCAAAAGTAGACTATTTTAAACAAATTGATCGTTCCTATAATAAAGTAAATTATTGATGTCTGCCAATATTAAATGCAAGGGTTGCGCGCTTCACGGTAATGTTTATATTAAAAACAGCCGCACGCCAACGCGCGCCACCGAATCGATTTTCCCTGTATTTTTGTTAGCAACGCACGGCAGCGTGCGGCGGCGTCCGACATAGTAAGGTGTACGCAAACCCTAACGCTAACCTATCAACTTTCGCTGCTTTATGCCAATCTCCGTAATTTGCATAAGTTGCGTTTTCTTTGTTGTTATGCTGCAATACGAACAGACAAAATCAAAGATTAGAAAAATTCCTATCAAGCAATCGGCAATCGAAAAAAATATATACGTCTTTAGCGCTGTTTCAATAACGGTGCAACTAAAGTTACGCTACATGTTCAACAAAATGACGCTTCGCAAATTCAGAACCTCCTACGCAGGCAGGCTACCTGCGTGAAGTCGCAAAAACGCTAAATAAAAAGTTTATGGAATTTCGCTTATATGCATGTGCCGCGTGACAATTTATAATTTCTATTTTAAAATTAATATTCAAACGACATACCTTGTTTTCTTCACGTTCCTCAGCAACTTGCCAAATAGGTTTGTTATCGCTACCGATGTCCCCAAATTCTCTAACATGCGCTTGAGTCAAGACTTGCTTGTACAACAATTCTGCTTCCCTGTATTTACCCTGTTTCAAGTGAGCGGACGCCTAAAATACACTAAAGTATTATTCCATTATTGCAGTCATATAATAACGCACGAAAAAATGATCGATTTTATTCTTTAGCCAAGCGCAAAGCTGGATGGCAACAAAAGTTCAGATTAGGTTTAAGATTTGCAAAAAATCAAGGATACACATCAGATTCGGTTTTGAAACAGGCAAGTCCAGCAACGGTCGGAAGCAATTGTTTGCGCTAACAGTTTGAGTCATTTTTGGAAAACTTTTAGTACTCGCGGCTCGAACCTCAATCCACGTTTTAATGAGTCCTGGTTTCGATATTTCAAATTTGCATAAGATTAGGTTTGTTAGTGCGACATGGCAAATGTTTAGTTTTAAATTCATACAATACTTTGGTCCAAATGAAGAGAAGTTTCAAAGTTACGGTTCGGATTCGGAATCTGTCAATTTGTAATACGTTCGTTGTCACCAGGGCGTAAACATTAATTTTTTAATGATGAAACATAACATAGCAGGAGGTTACATGCTACATCAGTCGGATGCTCCTAAATGATGTATTCACCAAATTGTTTTTTGTTTTCGCAACATTCGGATCGTCGGGTCCCAACTGCGACTGGTAAATTTGCAACGCGCGCAAGTAATATCGTTCAACTTCTTCGTATTTGCCTTGATTTTGACACAAAAGCGCCAAGTTGTTGAGCTGTTTCCCGACATCTGGATGATCTGCGCCGAGAACCTGCAACTTATCAAAATAAAACAAATATGCGGCGTTCTATATTTTGTTCACTAACAATAATTATAAAAAATGTATGTGTTAACATTATGTTAAGATATCGCTATAAACGCAACCGTAATATGAAACACAGTGTTAATAAACCTTAAAATTTACAATGCCATCAACATAGATTAGATGGACACAAATACATGAAGCTGCATATACTAAGTGTATCGAAAACTACATCAAAACATTAAAAATTGCGTCGAACCTGCTCCCTTATTTCTAATGCTCGTTTACACAACGGTTCCGCCTCTTTGTATTTACCACGCTTGCCGTATAACACAGCAAGATTGTTTAACGTCGCCGCCACCTGAAAAACTCCTTAATCGTCAACTTAATGTGAAATTTTAGTTTCAGATATCGACCTGAATGCATATTCAAGATTTCAACTAAAGCAGTTTACAACCGAAAATATAAGATCTACTGTTAACAAATAAAATTTTAGTTACCTGATTTCCAAGCTTAGATGATAGATATATCAATAAAAGAGACCTCAAGGTGTTTAAACACTATTTGGTTCATTATGTAATCTGTTAAATCTATAGTTTAAAAACTGTGATTTGATACTACAAAATCTTAATGACTGTAATGAACCTATGTACCTTTTTTATATTAATACGATTCAGAGTACGCGACCTACATATTCTAAGATGAATCGAACTAAGCGAACGTTTCATAAAAAGTGTTTTACTCATTTCATTTTTCCTTCATCCACAACAACCATAAATACTCGCATTTGAGAGACCAATATTATGCAAGTGTTTACTTATATTAAAAGCCTAATAATAAGGGAAAATTCAAAATTCGAAACTACTGTTATACGCTATGGTCATAAGCGTTTTCGATCACAAAAACACATAAGCTATGAACCTATATTTCCTTTTCGGAACTACTTACTGCAGGATGTGCTGGTCCAAGCGTGTTCTCACGTATCTGCAACGCTTCGTTAAGCAAATTAGCCGCTTCTCGATATTTATTTTGGTCTCTGAAATAAACTGGTGAAAAGAATTAGATTCTGGTTTAGAAACTAAATTTAGTACTGCGTTCCGACATAGGAACCTATCAATTGAAAATCCGGCGCAGAGATTTAAGTAAATCTATTGGAAACTAAAAAATTTGGGCTATTGGATGACAATGGTTGTGATATGCTCTACATAATGAATGTTTCTACAAATAATTAGCATCACAAATGCCTCAAAGTCCGACGAAAAAAATTAATTTTAATTCAAAAACAAACAATACAAACATTTATAACTTTATAACAACTGTATGTCTGAGAAGCTCCAAAACTCGTCTAGCATGGTACATTGCTGTTAAGCTATAATTATTAAGTTAATGCTTGCCGGTACACTAGCGCCAATATATTTAGCATGGTAGCAACATCTGGATGATCCTTTCCTGAAGTTTTTTCCAAATCTTCTAACGCTTGTTTACATAACGGCACTGCGACTTCATAGCGACCTTGGGATGCGTACTGAATGACCTATAACCAATTTGATAAGTGAGGAAATTGCACGAATCAAGCTTGTTAATTGTCGCAAAGCTTGAAAATTTAAAATTGTTACGAAGAAAAGCACCACGTAACCATGAGCTTTAGCACTTTCTAGTTTATACACAGCTCGTTTCACGATTACGTGCAAACTTATTTTAGCTCAATTTTCGCCGAACAATTGTATATGATTCAAGAGTCTCACTGCTCATCAAACCATTTATGAAACCCGTCATTAATCTGTTACAGTTTTCGATATCTCTGAACTATAGTCATGAGTGTTGCCAAATAGCTTCCTACCAAATTGTGCAATGTTCTGAGTCGAGCAGGTATTTCATATCCAGCGCTTGCGGAAGCGGCCATTTGTTGCGCAGTTGTTGGAGCACTTGACATGACTAAAAGCACTAATTTGAAATAATACTCCTAATAATAAAAATGATAATAATAATAATAATAATAACAATTATAATAACAATAATAATAATTTACTTTTATTGAAACCAACAAAAAGTTTATTATTGTATAACATAGATTACATTTGAAGTCGCCGATTTGTTAAAAACACGAATTCAACTCATACCGCTTGCATTCATAGACATTTGATCTTCATCATCGTCCGGATACAATCCAAGATCATGAAGTGAATGCGTAGTTGATTTTGTGACACTATCACTATCTGTTTTATCACTAGTCTCCTACAACAATATGAAAGTTAGGAACCGACAGGGTGCGACGGGATATCCGGGTCCGGTTTAATATCCGGCAAAATTTGATAGGCATATCCGGTTCCGGTATAAACCTTCCAGATGCCGGATATTTACGGTTGTGGTGCCGAATATCATAAAACTGTTTTACAAGTGTGTGTCTTTAATATTTTTTCGCAATTACATTTCTGGGCAAGTCAAAAAATTCAAGCTTTGATACGTTTTCGACTCTTTGTTAACAGTACTTATTGCTCCTTAGGTTGGAGGGAAAATATGAGCATGGTTTTTGGTTGGAAAATGGGAAAAGTGGAAAATTTAGGCCTATATTTACCTTAGGTTGGTAAAAAAGATGTAAGCATCGGTTCTGGTTGGAAAACGGGAAAAGTGGAAGAGTTAAAGGCCTGAGTACCTTCGGTTGGCAGGGAAAATCTGAAGCATAGGTTTTGGTTGGAAAATGGGAAAAGTGGAAAATTTAAAGACCTAGATTCACCTTAGGTTGGTAGGGAAAATATGAAACATAGGTTTTGGTTGAAAAATGGGAAAAGTGGAAAATTTAAACGCCTAGATTTACCCTGGGTGGGAAGTCGCGACGCCATTTGATATATTTATGTTTCCTAGGCTTTCCGGGCCATTAGCCAACAACGTCTTTAAAACAAATTAAAAATTTTACCGCTAAGGCGTCAAAATTTCAAACTTGTCAACTTATCATCTCTCGGGCCCCTCGTTCGTATATTGTTTTGACCAATGATTTGTTGGGACTATCATAATTTGATATATTTAATAGTTACGTATATTTTTTCGGGTGAATCCTCTGCTCGTTTAGGTTTAAACTGTTGAGAGTGGATTTTTTTCATTGCATTGTTCCGCTCCGCGTTTTCTTGTTTTCACCAGTGTCAAATATCTTTCCTATTAGTTTGTAGGATATAAATGCAAATAGAAAAATGCCAGATCCGGAGCCGGAAGTGAACAAAAGTAGCCGGAACCGGAGATGATGTCGCAGGTGAGGTGAAATCAGGTCGTTGAAATGATATTTAACTTGTTAATTTTAGCAAATATCTGCTATGTGTTGTTAAATCGTTCCATTGGAATTTTCTACTTTTCCCATTTTCCAAACAAAAGCTATGCTTTACATTTTCCCTTCCAACCAAGGGGAAATCTAGACGTAGAAATTTTCCACTTTTCCCGTTTTAAAAACAAAACCAATGCTTCAGAATTTTCCAACCAACCCAGGGTAAATTTAGGCGTTTAAATTTTTCTATTTTTCCGTTTTCCAACCAAAACCTATGCTGCAGATTTTCCCTACATACCAAGGGAAAATCTAGGCGTTTAAATTTTCCACTTTTCCCGTTTTCCAACCAAAACCTATGCTTCAAATTTTCCCTACCAACCCAGGAATAATGTAAGCTTTTAAAATTTCCACTTTTTCCGTTTTCCAAACAAACTTTTACACTACAGATTTTCCCTACCAACAGGGAAAATCAAGGCGTTCAAATTTTCCACTTTTCCCGTTTTCCAACCAAAACCTATGCTTCAAATTTTCCCTACCAACCCAGGAATAATGTAAGCTTTTAAAATTTCCACTTTTCCCGTTTTCCAAACACACTTTTACACTACAGATTTACCCTACCAACCAAGGGAAAATCTAGGCGTTTAAATTTTCCACTTTTCCCGTTTTCCAACCAAAACCTATGCTTCAAATTTTCCCTACCAACCCAGGAATAATGTAAGCTTTTAAAATTTCCACTTTTTCCGTTTTCCAAACAAACTTTTACACTACAGATTTTCCCTACCAACAGAAAAAACCAAGGCGTTCGAATTTTCCACTTTTCCTCTTTTCCAACCAAATCCTATGCTTCAAATTTTCCCTACGAACCCAGGAATAATGTAAGCTTTTAAAATTTCCACTTTTTCCGGTTTCCAAACAAACTTTTACACTACAGATTTTCCCTACCAACCAAGGGAAAATCAAAGCGTTTAAATTTTCCACTTTTCCCGTTTTCCAACCAAAACCTATGCTTCAAATTTTCCCTACCAACCGAGGAATAATGTAAGCTTTTAAATTTTCCACTTTTCCCGTTTTCTAAACAAACTTTACACTACAGATTTTTCCCTACCGAACCAGGGAATATGCAGGCTTATGAATTTTCCACTTTTCCACAGCAAAACCTATGCCGGCGATTTTTCCTACCAACCAGTGAAAAATCAGGTCGTCATACAGAACTGGCTGCGATGCACTCCTGGTCGTAAGTTTTCCACCCTGGAAAAGTGGAAGCCCTTGATCTGTCCCGCTGTCCCGACTGTCTCAACTGTCCCACTGTCCCAACAGTCCTAACTGTCCTGCCCTCTCAACTGTTCCGCTGTCCCAACTGAACCGCTGTCCCAACTGTCCCGCTATCCCAACTGTCCCGCTGTCCCAATTGTGCGAACTGTGCCGTATACCAACTGCTCCACTGTCCCAACTGTCCCGCAGTCCCAACTGCTACACTATCCCAACTGTCCCGCTTTTCAAACTGTCCCGCTGTCCCAACTATCCCGCTGTCCCAACTTTCCCGTTGTCCCAACTGTCTTGATCTTCCAACGGTCCAATTATATCCAACTGTCTCGCTGTCCCAACTGTTCTGCTGTCCTAACTGTCTCAACTGTTCCGCTGTCACACTGTCCCGCTATCCCAACTGTCCCAACTTTTCCGCTGTCCCAACTGTCCCGCTGTCCCAATTCTCCCGCTGTCCGAACTGTCCCGCTGTCCCACTGTCACAACTGTGAGAACTGTCCCGTTTTCCCAACTGTCTCAACTGTCCCGCTGTCTCAACTGTTCCGCTGTCCAAACTGTCCCGCTGTCCCAAATGTGCGAACTGTCCCATATCCCAACTGCTCCACTGTCCCAACTGTCTCGCAGCCCCAACTGTCCCACTATCCCAACTGTACCGCTGTCCCAACTGTACCGCTGTCCAAACTGTCCTACTGTTCCAACTGTCCCGTTGTTCCAACTTTCCCGTTGTCCCAACTGTTTTGGTGTCCCAACCGTCCAACAGTCCAACTGTCCCGCTGTCCCAACAGTTCCGCTGTCCCGACCAACTGTCCCGCTGTCCCAACTATTCCGCTGTCCTAACTGTCCCGCTGTCCCAATTTCCCAATTGCCCCGCTGTCCCAACTCCCAACTGTCCCTCAAATTTATATGTCGGAACTGGACGGTAAGGGGTGTATGACTGTTAACTTTAGTTGCAGTATGCCTGTTTGTATTATTATTCACAGTTTCAGTAAAAATTGTTTGTACAGTTGACTGAATTAGTGATTTACTAACGCAGTATACATGATATATATGGATCCTTGCAAGTTCTCAAAGCAGCTTGCCAATTCTCAGAGCACTGGATAAGCTTGCCAATTCTCAGAGCACTGGATCAGCTTCGCCCTAACTATACATCATAACTCCGTTAAACGCAGAATAGTTAGCGTTGCGTATCAAGAAACTAATTTCTATCAGATAGTAACTAAAAATACAATCTCTTTTTTATTAACATGTTGATATGTCATATCAAACAGCATGTCATATCAAACAGCAGACATATTGTAGAGTTCTACGCAGTCCCTTAATTAAACAGCAGTGTTCTATCATATCATAGTACTCAATAAAATAAGCGAATCTAAATAGTAACATCCACCATTTCATTACTAATTGTTTTGATATTTTTTTGCTCTGTTAAGAATAGCTCGTCCGACACCAAAACCCAAACATAGCTGAGGGCCCGTACAGCAGCATAAACATATTCTTAAGTGTAAACCTCAGTGTACAAACTGTTAACTAAGCTTAGGCATATTACCTGAACCGAACTTATGCTAAAAAATTAGCCTGAAATTTAAGCTTAGTCTTGCGGAAAAACGATCCGGCCCTACGCTACTCATAAGTGGAAATCTAAGACGTAGCTAACCGAAAACGTAGTCAATACATAAATATTCAAAAAATTAAATTCTATAGTTGCTTCAATACCGATCAAGCACTGGTCTTGATTTACGCACTTGACGTCAAAAATATATACATAGAAGTAAAGAAGAGAAATGACGTAAAACTTCCATTCAAATCACACGGCACTGTAGTGAATAGACAACCAATATATTGCACATATAACAAGCATTAGTTGGATTTGGAAACTCGCGTAAGACTTAGAATGTGACTTGCCGACAAAATTTGATCGAACATGAAAACAAATTAAAATGCTGAAATTCGTGTAATGTTATGTAAAAATCAACTTAAACTATTGGCTCAGGTAGTACCAAATGGTATAATCAACCGGATTCTTACTTTAAACTGCGTGTTTTATTCAGTAAAAAGTTTGTATGCATTTCAGGTTTCTCTTTACATACAGCAACAAGAGTCCGTCGCGATGTTCGACATTGAGCAATAAAATCATGTTCGCTTGCCATCGATCCTACTGGCGCCGCGAGGTAACGTCTAGCTGCATAAATGCAATAAACAAATTTCAATATAAAATTGAGGTCCACTTAAAAATCAGCTGCCGAACGTTTTCCTGTGAAACTGCAATAGAGTAAGCTTGTGCTTTAGACAAATGTTTTGTTCGGCTTTCGGCTTAGGTTTCGGCTTAGGTTTAAGTATAAGCTCATTCTTACCCTTGCGCTAAGGCTTATAATTTCAGGAATATGCTTATATTACTGCTACGGACATGTTCTATAGATTGGACAAAATTGTGATGCACTTTTCAAGCTATAGCTTGCAAACTGCTAGTGCTATTCAGAAAATGTATTTTGAGTGCTGTAAAGTTTTAAATTTCAGCGCTAATCACTCTAAAATCTTTGTTGCTTCTTGCACATTCCATGATAAAGCCGCTCGGAGTTATTGCTGAAATAACTCTCGCTATACCGTAACTTTAGAAATGCAAGTAAAATTAGCACTCATATTTACGTAGAAGCGTGATACGGAGAATAAGTTTAGCAGCTATTTTCTTACCTTGATCAGTTTGGGCGAAGTTCTTTACTTGCAATGTCTTAACGGGCGCTGCTCACGACCCAAACTCGGCTCGCTAATGTAACACAAAAATTTAACTTCCATAATGAGAAAACAAGTCAGTGTTTGTTCGCCGAAAACAATCCATTGCTGACCACAAACTGCCACAAAGCATGCCTACTTCAAACGAGGATGGAAATGTGTAAAGGAGAGTTCTATTTACACCGCTAACGTTTTCATTTTCTCAAAACCACGGCAATAAATAACATCAGTTACCGTGATTGATCATGTGATTAAATTGCAGCTGCGCTTCGTTATTTTAAAAAAACCGTCGTGTTACAAGCCCAAATAACTAATTACAACATATATAGTTTCTATTGTTACAACTGCGTTATAACGAAGCAGAGATTATGCATTTTAACACATGTGTTAAAGATCTACATATATATGACTACCATGGCTTTGTTATTTCCTGCTTCAGCGTCGTCCGAAATATTTGCGACCTCTATATTTCAACGTCCATGCTGATTACCAGGTTTGTCAATAACAAATGACAATGTTTGCAAATGAGCAGTCACAGCTTCCGTGTTGCAAACTTGAAAAAAACCTTAATGATTTCTGTACTAGTAGTCATATGCTCAACTAATTTTTGGTTTAGCTAGTGAGCTGAAATACTAAATTTTCGAATCTGCTAATTACGCCGCAACTGGCGTTTTTCGGTGGGAAACTGAAAACGTTGAGAAATTGCGCCGCAAC